>CABHPQ010154785.1:17630-75620 GCA_902168405.1 Peromyscus aztecus | reverse complement strand
TCTCTCTCTCTCTCTCTCTCTCTCTCTCTCTCTCTCTCTCTCTCTCTCTCTCTTTATCCATATGTATGTATGTATAAACACTTTGATACCCAAAGGTCAAAGATCTCCAATCAAATTTAATTCTAACAAGACTTTAACAGTCCTTAGACCATTTACTTACATAAAACAAACAACAATAACAGACTCAACCAAGTTATTTAAATATATTTGTGTACACACAGAGACATATATGTGATGTGGTGGTGGTGGTGGTGGTGGTGGTGGTGTGTGTGTGTGTGTGAGTGTGTGTAAGACAATTAAAATCTTATCAAGAGGCAATCGAGTTGAGAGCAGTGTGACATGGGAGGATTTCGAGAGAGTATCTACGAGTGGATGGAGGGAGAAAAGTGGGAAGGGAAGTGTTCTGATTCTATTTCGATTAAAACAGTATTAAAATTCAAAAATAAAAACTTCAACAAGCGATATTATAATCAAATGTCAAAAATTGAAGACAGAGAATCTTTAACCTAGTATGCACAAGGGAGTTCTAAAATGAGTAGCAACAGGTTTCTCAGGTGACACCTGACAGAATAGGGGAGTGTGACAATACAACATTATGAAGAAATGAATAAACTAATGCCTCACTGGGGATATTTTGCCCAAGAAAATTGTCCTTAAGAAATAAAGGAGAGATAAATGTAATCAGAAGCTGAAGGAGTTCACTACCACTGCGCAGTCTTGAAATACTAAACAACTGGTGTGCTCCTTCCTAGGGAAGACTATTTCTCTCACTCTTAGCATGCCTGCTGTTCATTGTGTAGGGGTAAGGCCTTGTGGCATAACAATACCAAATGGCTAGCCCTGAAAACATGAATGTAAGTAACACTATACAAACTAAGCAGGTTGTATTTAGGAATATGTGGGTGCACAGGTAAGTATGTGTGTATATACACATACATAAACCCATAAAGCATACACACAGAGACACACAGACACATGCTCACAACAATTAGTGAAGAAAGAGGCCAAGAATTAGAAAGAGAGCAAGGGAGTGTATAAGAGAGGTTTTGGAGGAAGAAAAGGGAAGGGGAAAATGATGTAATTTTGTTATAATTTTTAAAAAGGTAATGAAAGGGATTTAATAAAAAGTAAAAGGCTCTAATTGTTAGTATAAATCACATGACATATGTAATTTGCTGGTAAAATAAGTACATTGCCATAGAGAATCATCTCATATTTAATAATGGCAAGTAATCACATTTTTAGTATGAAGAATAAAACAATACTTTTAAATAGAAGAGCTACAGTTATTGAAAGAATGTACACAGCGCAGAAATGTAAATATGACATCATCAAAATCAGAAAAAGTAAGAGAGGAAAGTGCAAAAGTGTTTATGTCCAAAAATCAAAGCAAAAATATTATCAGCTTATAACTATAAGATGAATGATAAGCCCCTATGATAGTCACAGAACAAAAAAATAGACACAGGAAATAGTAAAAGTAAGATATCAAAGAATACATCTAGAAATAATTACATAATCATGCAGAAAGATGGAATGAGGGGAAGCAATGGATGTAGGGTCTATAATAGAGCCAGAAAAATTAGTATAATGGCAGTACTATGTTCTTCTCTATTAATAATTTCTTTGAAAGAAAATGGAGTAAATTCTGCATTTAAAACATATAGAGAGGCTGAATGGACTCAAATATATGCTCCTGACAAGACTCATTTCATCTCAGAGGACACACATAGTTCAAAAATTGAAATTTAAAGAACACATAAATAGAAGCCAAAAGATAGCAGAGATAGCCACCATTTGATGAGACACATTAATATTACAACATGATAAATGGACATATTCATCTAGAAAATGTAATAATTGTTAGCACGTATTCACTCAACTCTAGATCACTTAAATATGAAAACAAATATTAAAAGATTTGAAGAGAGAAAGCAATGCAATAACAAACAGTAAGAGACTGCAGTACTCGATTTTCAGAATGGGTCATCCAGACCCATAATTAATAATAAACATCCGATTTCACCTATATGTGAAACAGTGCTGGCTTCAGATACTCAAATCATTTCATCAAAAAACAGCAGGGCATATACTTCTCTCTAGTCCACACAACTTTTTCCAGAATAGAATAGCTCTTGAGTGGCAGCAGAACAAGTCTTAACACATTAAAGAGGATTAAAATTGTATCAAGAATATTTCCTAACCACAATGGTGTAAAATTAGAAATCAATAGAGGAGGAACATTGGAAAATTGAGAAGTGCCTAAAAATATAACACCATGATCATGAATTGATCAGTAAAGAAAATGCAAAGGAAAATTTAAAAATATCTTTAGAAGTCAGGTGTAGTGACAGGTCTGTAACTTTGGCTGCTGAGTGACTAAGGCAGGATGATCACAAATTCAAATACTGCCCAAGCTCCAAAGTGAGGTCAAGGCCATCCTGAGCAAACTTACTAAGAACTTAAAATAAAATACCAAAAGAAAGATGGGGATGGATATGTTTTTAATTGGTAGAGGAATTTTTTAACATACACAAGACCCAAGTTTCAACACCCAGTACAGAAACAAACAAACAACAAAACAATTATCAACAACAACAACAAAAGAAAAAATCTTGAGGTAAACAAAAATAGTGATCCAAGTTCCCAAATTTATAGGATGAAGCAATAGCAATTCTAAGAATGACATCTATAGTAGTAAATGTGTATATAAAAGATTCCAAATATATAATCTAACCATACTCAAAGTATTAGGAAAAAAGTAGAGATAAATGATGAAATGAAGGAAGAAATAAGTAGAAATGGAGAATATAAAATTGATACCAAATCAATGAGACAAAACTGATTTTCCTTAAAAAATAAACAAACATTACCTTGACTGAGTAAAAAGACAGAAAAATTGGAATAGATGAAGTCAGAAATGAAAGGAAAAGTGATTATAGTTGATTAAACAATACAAAGGATTGTAAGAAGCTGGATTGACCAATCATATACCAATACCTGTGTTTTCTTGGAAGAACTAAGTAAATTTTAACACATATAAAACCTACGAAGATTAAATGATAAAGAAATAGAAAGTGAATAGACCACTAACGAGTAATATGTTGGAATCAAACAAAAAGTGTATCATAGAAAAGCTCAAAACTGATGAGTTTGATATTGAATCATACCAATAATGAACAAAACTAAACTGACACCAATTTTTTTCAAATAATTTTTTTTCTGTAGGCATATTGTTCTCTCACCAAAAAGAATAAGAGAATTTGTTCCAAGTTTATTTTAAAAGCAAATGATTACTTGATAGACAAAGCTGAAGTAGAAAAACTGTAAGAAAAATAGAGACCAGAATCCCTATAGAAGTTAGAAGTAAAGATCCTCCACAATATCTTAGCAAAAAGAATCCAGCACCATCACATAATAAACCTGTAGACAACATCAGATTCCTCAGAGAGAAGTTGCACTTTTCCTCTCAGGTTTAAAAAAAAAGATACAGGTGTGTCCATTCTTGCAACTTCTTTTCATCTTTTTATTCTTTGGTAATTTACACATGTATATAATTAATTTTAGTCAATTCTCCCCCATTATCTTCCCTCATGCCCCCCCACATCAAAATCCTTATTCTGGATAAACCCCCTCCCACTCTCCTGTCTGTTTTTCTGTGACGCACTGTGTGCGTCACAACTTGCTACTTCTGTGCACTATAACATCAGAAGTATATGAGCAGAGTACTTGGTCAAGAAAAAGACCCCCCCCCTCCCCCGTTTGTGTTTTTGTGTACTCCCACTTTTTAAAAAAAGAAATAAAAAAAAAAAAATTAAAAAAATATTAGCTATCAGGTGTTTTTAAAAATTTTTTTTTTTTTTTTTTTTTTTTTTTTGAGACAATGTTTCTTTGTGTAGCCCTGGCTGTTCTGAAACTAGCTCTGTAGACCAGGATGGGCTCAAACTCAAGGACATCCAATTGTCTCTGCCTCCCGAGTGCTGGGATTAAAGGCATTCACCACCAATTCCTGACTTGTCCTTGTTCTTTATATATGGTTATATTCTTTCTATCAAAATAAAAATGTTACCTGATCAAAAAATAATAAATCAATTAATTAATTAAAACCAAGGACAGAAAACAATGATCTTCCTGGGTATAAAAAAATGAGGAGTTGCTGGGGAGATGGCTCAGTGGTTAAAAGAGTGCTTTGCTCTTACAGAGGACCTGATTTTTTCCCACCACCCACATCAGGTGGATTGCAAAGTCCTGTAACTTCAGCTTCAGTAGATCCAAAGCCCTCTTCTGATCTCCGTGGGCACTTGCATGCACATGAAGGGCACATTCTGGACACACATACACAGGGAGGGAGGGAGGGAGGGAGGGAGGGAGGGAGGGAGAGAGAGAGAGAGAGAGAGAGAGAGAGAGAGAGAGAGAGAGAGAGACTAGGAGAGATCTGGACAATGTCACCAACTAGTAGGCAAATTAGACATCAATTTTGGAAAGTTCTGTGCATGTAATTTCCCAAATTTACAGATTTGCCGGATCTTCTCATTCAATGGAACTTCTTTTTAGAGATCATTATAGAATCTTCCAAATAAATGATAGTGACTCATAGCATATTCTCTAAACGTATTAATGTGTATCCAAATGTGCCTTTCAACCTGATGTAGCCCGGTTCTGAGAGTACCTCAGGTGGCGGGCTAAGTTTTAGTTAGCGGGCTTAGTTAGGCGGGCTTAGTTAAACTAAGCAGCCTAGTTTAAACATCAGATCCTGTTTAAATCAAAAGCCGTCACTTACACTGAACCTGGCTGGGTGTGTACTTCAAATCTTCTTTCAGAAAGTTGACTATTCTGTGTTTGTCATTGTGTTTACTTGAAAAGTCATTTGACAGAGGGTCTCAAAAGAGCAGAACAGAGTATTTCCTGGCTAAAATTTTAAGAGAACAGTTTGAAGAAATGACCACTTTCAATCTGTAGTTCTCTGAGGGGTTTGGCTCACCTTCATCATTGATCTTTCTGTTTGAAGAGCTCATTTAGCATCCTGACACAGTCTAGGGCCGCACTGCATGATGCTGATGATACTTTTGTCAATGTGAAGAATGTGGTGCCATTGTTAGTGAAACTGTACAAGAAACAGAGACCTTAATATGTACCATCTGTTTTACAAGAAAGCTCAGTGTGGTAATGCATTCGCAATACCAGAAGCAATTTCTCTAAGACATGAAATGAACATATGTTGTCTAAGAGCCTTCAGGCTGACATTGAAAAGAGAAAAGATAGAACTTCAAGGCAAATACTGTCCCAGTAGTAAGACTGCCAGATCCAATATGGCTCAGCCTATTGACAAGTCTCTGGTGAACAACTTCATATAAAGATTTTCACATTGTTATCGCTGTACAGCTCTCTGGCCCAGCCTTTCAGTGAGGGTAAAGTAGTGCAAAGTATCTTCTCTGTCACTCTGATTACTCTTCTTTTTGAAAGCAACAGATGTTGTCATAAAAAGTCATACTTTACAATGAAATGCTTGAACTTTTGTTTTCTAAGCTAGAGTAAACTTGAAATAGCAGCTTCTAATGAGTGAGAAGGCCATTTGTTTTTAAGATAGACCTGGAAATATGGTCCTGAACACTATACAAAAATACCAAGCTATTTAACATTGATGCAACTATGAATTTTATTAATCATAGTTTATACAATTACCTTATACATACATATGTATATATGCCAACATGTACTGGGGATGACTAAGACTTTTGGTGTCATATTCTAGATAAACTCTAATATAGAATACAGTATTTTATAACATATTTTAAATATATACATATATGCATGTTTATTGCAGTATCTATATGACAATAAATATGTATAAGTATGCTACATAAGTGAGCCTTATGAGACATTATAAATGACAAATGATCACTCATTTAAATCATGGAAATGGCGAATAGTTAACTAGCTTAACAAATGTTAGTTTGCTTACATTTTAGTTCCAAAGATTCAATATGGTTTTAAATTATGTTATGCCATAATCAGGCTTAGTTCTTCATAAACATGTCAGTATAAAACATTAAAAAATAAACAGTTGAAAAAATATAGCAGCAAACTCAGAGCCAGGAATGCTGTCTTTAAGGGCCCAATCTCCGTTTACAAGGTGCATGACCTGAAGGAAATCTGACCTCAGATCAGCCTTCAAAGCCTCAACTAATTCATCTTTATAGAAGGGGATTCAACTAAAGTTATCTTGAAGATTCTTTCCAAATTTAAGAATTAAATTATAAGTACAAATAGACAACCACTAAAACATAGTTTCAAAGAAGGGATATTTGAAATACAAAGCCAAGATAATGAATTAACTCATTTCTTTTGCACATTTTGTGTTTCAAATTATAACATTAATAATAATTATAAATTATTCCTGATCTATAGGAAAACTGGATTAAGCAAACTAAAGGCAAAGAGCAGCTCTTATTTTTTAATGTCTCAATTTTAACATATCACATACATTGTTCACACTCCATTTAAATCTTTCTTGGGAAAACAGAAGAAAGCTACTTTGTAACGTACCCATTAGGACATAGAGAGGGGAGAAAGGAAACGGAGAGCCCCCTGTCAGGATCTAGTTGGATACCTTTTTGAACCTATAGAGTTATTTGATAGATGTTTTTGTAAAGTTTTGTTTTATTTTCTAAAGATTCTTTATCTTCTACTCCAATGTGGACTGTAGATGGTACTTCTAGGTCTGTGAAGCATGCACAACTTATTTCATTCTTCCCTGATGCTGTTCACAGCTTTGCTTCAAAGATGACTTTAGTTTTGTTTTGGCTTTCCTTGGTGTTGTATTCTAGATACTAGGCCCACTAGTTTACCTTCATGGGTTTGTCTCTAGTATAGTAACTCTTGGGATAATGCCTCATACAGAAGAATGTGGCTTGCTAACTAATCATTCTCTGTTATTTAAACTGCAGATAAATATCTCTAATATAGGAATATGCAAACAACATTTGAGTTAGAATTCATATAAAATTTTTTCATACCCCAAACTGGCATTCTAATTTTAATAAAAGGAATTCTTGATTGCCTTGAAGCCCTTATGTCTACTCCATGATCACAATCACCAAACCTCTGTTATTTATGAAACATACTCTGTACACTCGAGAACTACGCAGAGTGATGTGTTCTCTGGTTACTATTGCATTGAGAGCTTTATTCAAACCATTTCCTGGTCTCTCACCCTGTCAACAGTAAGGAGTGGATCAACAGGAACGCTTCTCTTTTCCATGGGTCAGAGGAAAGCCACTGATGAAATTCACTTCCAACCACACGAAGTTCAAAGGCACTGGCTTGAGTGGTGTGTGTGTTTATTCAGGAACATGTGGATCTGATGAGTGTGAGGAGATTGGTGCAGTATGGCTCAGATGCAAGTGGTTGAGTATAATTGATTTTTAATGGGCTGGCTACCTGCCACCAGATGTTCCTCAATTAGGTATGCCTTAAAAACCAACACAAGCTGCTTATTTCCTGCTGGCTCTCCAGTGACGGATGTATTGTTACACAGTGTCAGTCATATCAGCGTAGAGAGCTCTACACCAGTCATGCTCTGGGTCTATAATTGTTAATAACATCCCTTTTGTCTTTTCAAAATATTCCAATTTAGACAACATACCTCATGGGCATCCTATTTGTCATGATGCTTCCTGCCCTGAACAAAGTAAACTCGACAAGGTTCTTATCCTGTAGCAGCAATGACCGTGTTAATATCATACACAAAGAGAATCGCTAAATACTTAGCAAGAATTTTTGGGTTGTGTTTTATCTAATAATTCCTACGAATTGCTGAGCTTTGCTCATTTGGCCTCTGCTTCTGCATCAGTTTTCAAAGCAGCGGGGTGGCACTTAGTGCCCAGGACTCAGGGGTTCCAGTCTGCGGTCTCCAACATCTCCCTTTAACACCCTCTCTCTCATTCTCTCTCTCTCTTGCTCTCTCTCTCTCCCTTCCATTCCTCCATGCAGCTCCCTCATTTCCTTATCGGATGGGTAAAGTTCATATCCAAAGGAGCCCTTTCTCTTCTATAATTAATGTCTCTCAGACAACAAATGTATTAGCACCTCGTTTGTTTGTTATAAAGGAATTGACAATCATTTTTGGGCAAAAAAAAAGCAAACAGCTTATGCTAACATATCTTTTCTGGTAATTTAATTTTGTAAGTGGGGGAATAAAATATTTTTGTGAAGGTAGGTTCTCTGTCATTGCTATTATGTTGTTTTTATGAGAATGCAATGCTATAATTATTTAAGATTTTAATGCTTATAGCATGCATTTTTTGCCAATGACCGGCTGGCTTATTTGACCAGCACTAATCCAGCCTATACATACTATGTTCATATATTCCCCTCTTCCCCCTCTCATGAGATTGATGAAATATTTGCCCTCTAGTGGCTGCAGACACAAACCTACATTCTTTTAAAAATGTAGATTTTTTAAAGGTTACTTTTCATTTTCATAAAAGTGATAGTTATAAAAGTTTTAAAAATATAGTCCTTAAAAGTATAGGAAAAACAATAGCCTATTCTTTATGGCAACTATTTTTATATTACTAAAACTGTTATCTAATGTACTATTTATGGATTTTTCAATTTTAAATGTTCTCTTTTAGAAATTTCATAATAATTTTCCCATCACTAACCAGACTATCCTCTCTTTAGTAATATGGCAGTTCCAAACAATTAAATCACTGGTGTTTTACCCTGCTAGGCAAATATTGTTAAAGTTCAGTCTCATACACGTAATGTTCCAATATGCATTTCAATGTATTTTTTTATTTAACGTCTTTATTACTTAGATGTGTGTGTCTGCATGTCTGTGTCCATGCAGATGGGAACTCACAGAGGCCAGATGATCCCCTGGAGCTGGAGTTACAGGCAGTCAAGAGCCACTCAGTTGGGGGTTCTGGCATCAAACTCTTCTGCAAGAGCAGCAAGTTTCTATTCACCAAGACAATCTTTAAGCCCTGGAAACAGGACAGCTTTTATGTGTGATGCTGACTATTGAAGTCAAGGCCTTGTGGCTGCTCAGCAAATATTCCTCTCTCAGACCCATCCCCAGCCATCTACATATCTTTTATTTTCAAAATATGACTACTAGTATTTTTTAAAGTATTTCCTTAGGTTTTTCTTCTTTTTCTTTTGTGTGTCTATCACTAATTTGTCAGGTCCAGCACTCTCCATAACCTGTATATCCTTTCTCCATTTGTCCAAATATTGGTTACTTTATGTCATTTGTTAGATTTTTTTCTGGGAAATAGTAAGTAAACCTTGGTTTTTACATCATGGTGTGCCTTTGTGGGACTTTGCTGTCCTTCCTGGATGTTTCAGGAATAATGTTTCTATTAAGGAGTACAACATCTTCCTGAGGTCCCACCTTAGAATGCCAAGTACTACTATTCTTCATTAGCCTTTGTTTACTTGTGTTAGCTGCTCCTTTTTAACCCAGTGTTCTGATATTTTCCACTTGCTCCTCATTGCCATACGTCTGGTCTGACTGCATTCATTGTGCTCTCTGGTTATTGAATCCTTTTGATGTGGAAACTCACATCCTTCCTGTCCAGAATTTCATTTTTAAAGTATTTAAATAGTAATTGCTTTCACATTTTTTTCTTTATTCTCTATTCTTGAAACTTGCCATAGTTGTTAAGGAAGATTTTTAACAGAATTTCTAAAATGTTATTCTTTTTAAAGATAGTTTCTTAAACTTTTTTATTTAAAAATTATATTTTTTACTTTATTTTTAGGATTATTCCAATTTTCTTTTGTAAATACTGCATGAGATTCCTGTTTATGTGTATAGTACTATGTTATGAGGGTCAGATGTCAAATTCTTAATAATGTTTATTGTCTTATTTGTATCTCATTGTAGCTTTTAAAATACTAGCTATTACATGCTTGAAACTACGTATGAAGTATATTTTTATTGGGAATATGTACTTGCTTTGCTATGCTTTTTTTTACATAGTATGCAATTCTAATACACATTAATTCTAATACTGCTTTGGCATCAGGCATTGTGACTCTATAATAGTCCATCTCACTCTTTGCGTATTATTAGGTAATTAAGTATAGCCGTTCTTTCTTCTTTATCCATGGACAGCACACACATGCAGTATTTTATTTTAGGTAGAGTTCTAGATTGAAATGAACACATTATCATAAACAATCTTACATTTTTGATCTAAGATGCCAATTTGATACAGAGTCTTGCTCAGTAATTGATACTACTAAGAGAAGGTAATAAAATTGTCAGTGTAAATATGGAACAGAAATCTCCTGTGAGGCTTTCATTTTGATAATCTCTAGTTTTTACGAGTTTCTCAGACTTCAGTTTACATTTCTTTGTTGCCATTGATTTGGCAATGTTATATTTGAACTTAGTTTGAGAGAGAGAAGGTATAGTTATGTAGCCCAGGCTGGCCTTGTTCAGTTTTCCTGTTTCAGCTTCATCCTTTTTCCTTTCAGGAACTTTTCTCATTGTGAAGGTGTGTAATATTGCCTCCATGACAATGATCTTCTATCTTTTCTATATATTATCATTATGCATTTTTATAACTGTGAAATATTCTGCTCCTTTTGCATGTCTTTCCTTGATAGATAGAAAAGAAATGTCTATCATCTCAAATAAGGAAGGAACTAACAGATCAAAGAAAAATTCTGTCAAGTACAGCTTTGTAAATAAACAGGCTTATTGGTATGCTTACAGGAGCATGAGTTGACATGGACTTCCACAGAAATCCTTCTCCCACTGTACCACTCTACAATGGCACCTCTGCCTCCTGTTTTCTCACCTTTAGACTTTCATGATTGTATAGGGCCAACCTAGATAATCCAGAACAATCTCCCTTTGTGAAATAATAATGATGATGATAATAATAATAATAATAATAATAATAATAAATTTGTATTGTTTGAGAATTAGACACATGCATATGTTTTAATCAAATCCACCACCCCCATTATATCTCCTGTAGTTCCTCTCCTATCCCTTCCATGACTTTCTTCTCCTAACTTAATGTATTCTTTTTGAAAAACATGGAGTTCACTTAGTGCTACCACTATATGCAAGCAGTCAGGGTGTGGAATATTCCTTTATACTGTGTGGATATATGTCACTTTGAGTGGGTTAATCAAGAAGTTGACTGGCCAATAGCTGGACAGATAGAGGTCCAGCAGGACTGGTAGAAAAAAAAAACTGAGTGCAAAGAAGAGGAGATGCAGAGGAAGCAGGAGATGAACTTTCCATACTGAGAAAAGATACCAAGCCATGTGGCAGAATGTAGATAAGAAATATGAGTTGATTCAAAAATGTAAGAGCTAGCTAGTAACAAGCCTGAGATATTGGCCAAGCATTTATAATTAATGATAAGTCTCGGTGTGGTTATTTGGTAACTGGGGGGCAGAACAGAAAAAGCCACCTGCAGCATGGCTGTTACTGGATCATTAGTAGTTTCTTGGGGGTGCTTATTTATTGTTACATTATTAGCATATTTATTTCTTCCTGCAATCTTAATTTCCCATTACCTTACAGACCTACATATTAACAATCTCTATGACCAGAACCAGAGACTGCTGAAGTGTCATTTGCTATTTGCTATATGCTCTTTCCTATCTCCATCATGAAAAACAAAACCTATAGTATTGAATGCAAACATCTGTGTTGAGCAGTTACTAAAATAATAATATATATTTCCATTAACACTTGCTTATCTTTGCTCTCATAGTCCAGTGTTAGGTGAACAATTCAAGAATTCTCCCATTAAAAGGATGAGAAACTGATATTCGTGGGACACCGGTAATTCTTAAATGTTTTAAATTTTGATCTAATCATTACATTTGGGTATCTGGACTCTCATTCCTTTGCCCCAACTCCTTTATTATTATATACTTTTGTAGAAGCCATGGAAACATATAAGAAAGAAAAAAAATATGTGAAGTTCTTACTGGAGAAAAATCGCTTCCTATCTAGTTGTGAAATACAAGTAAAGTAGATTTAAATAATAATAGATGTGAAAGAGTACAGGGCACTTTGAGTATAAAATCCACAACACAGATGATGAATGCTAGCTTATGCAAATAAGTGATATCAGAGGATAATCATCAAGTGTCTGATAGTTGAGGTAGAATTAAGGCTGGGTGTTGAAGGAGAAATAAGTTGGGAGCACACACATAGAATGAAGAATAGAGCAACTGGATGGAGGGAAAGAAAAGGGGATGCACAAAGCCTGCCAAGGGTGGTAATATTTAGGGGGACAGACTTTAGTTGCTGCTGCAGATGGTTGTTAGCAGAAAGGAGGACTGAGGTACAAGACATCAGTCTGGCCCAATGTTTGCACATGTGATTCCTGGTGGACAGAAGCATGTTACCTGATGGTCTTCATGCTCACTGGATAGCTTCTCCTGAGCTAAGAAAAATTTAAATAACAGATATGAAAATGAGTCTAGGATTTAATGGAAGAAGAATGGCTTTTATAAAAAGAAGAAGCCAAAGCTGTGCTTGTTTAAAGAGAAGACGGGGACTGTGACGTTTCCATACAGCCTATTTTCTGGGGGATTGTTGGTTTTCTTATACACTGAGGAAACTGGCACATTTGATATGCACTAGGAAGAAAGAGGCCTTTCAGGATTTCAAATGTGCAGACCAGATTATCATGCTAGACAGCTCTCAGGGATCCTGGGCATAATTAGCAGGTGATCACTTCCATTTTCGGGGCACCAAAGTCATAAGAAATACACTTTGGCAAATACACATGGAGTCATAATTAAACCCCTGTTGCCACAATAGGGTGTGCCTATTTCACATCACATACATGTGATTAATTCAAAGTAATAGAAACTGTCAACAAAAGAGTCACAACTTACACTTACGGCTTTTTGCTATTCTGAGACGATATCCGAAAACGAGCAGTTTGGAGTGAGAATTTTTCCATTAACGTTGCTGATCAGCATGTGCTAGCAATTCTCTACTGCTTTCAATTATTAGAAGTTATTATGAATTCTCCATTAACTTTAATGATTGGCATGGGCTAAGGAACTTGAGTGCTTTCTATGCCCAGTATTTGCTGAAAACGTTCCTCCTAGTTCTCTGGTCCCTCTGCTATGCTTTTGCTTTTCTTCCTATTTGCTGTTGTTTTATTCTTAGTTTTAATCATTAGTCAAAGAGATGGCTCCGTATTTCTTAGGAAGCCTTCAGTCACTGACTTTAATTATAAAGTAAATCAATTGCAACATATAAAACAAAAGCTTCTAAACGATATTTGTATTGTAAAACATCTAAAACACAGGTTTCAGGATAGTTAATGAGAACAATTTTGGCTCTGAACTAATTCTAAAATCTTTATTTATCAACTACCAGACACCACACAATTTGTGAGCCGCGAATTGTCACAAAGAATAGTACATTATTTTATTTTTCCATAAGTTTGGGAGTCAGTCAAATGTAGTTAAACACCCATTGTACTCCTTCCCTTTTTGTAGCAAGAGCACATACAATTAACAGCTTTAAGATATTTAGTATATGACCAATATAAACAAATATTGTCTTAGTGTAATATATTATCTCTCTAGACTTACTAATTATACTTAACTGATACCCCCCACTAATCAGTTTTCTATTCCATGTTTCTATACATTTGAGTGTTTTAGGTTTCACATATAAAATGACATCATATAGTATGTTTCTCATTCCATGACTGAATTAGGTTTCATTATATATAGTGTTTTCTATATTTTTAGCCCTTCATTCAGTGAACACCAAATATTCCTCATTGTGCATAATGTTGCTCGTTGCTTCCTGTTTAGGTAAAATAAAGTGTGAATAAGGCTGTAAAAATCATGGAATACACTGATCTTCATGGGATGCTAATATTGTTTCCTTATTGGTATATACCAGCAGATGAGCAAATACTCCATGATGACAGCTCTGCTTTAGATTTTTCTGAGAAACCCCACACTAATTTTCATAATGGCCTCTCAATACATTTACACTAGTAATATAAAGGAGTTCTCTTTTCTCCACACCTCAAACAAGACTTTTTAAATCTCTTAACTTTTTGATAATCCCTGTCCTGACATCATTCAGTTGACATTTCCTTGTGACATGACTAGTAATAAACTAAAATTTAAATGGGGAAATTTACATGGATTATTTGAGTGAAAGAGTAAGCTATAATATCAGATTAAAAAATAAATTCTGTTCCTTCATATTCTGCTAGAAATAAGAGATGATTTCTAAACATAAGGCTCCTTTGAAACAGCTCTGAGAGAGAACTTAGTGCATTGTGGTTTGGAGTTAAAGTATCCCTAAAAGGCTCATGTGTTGAACACTTGGTCTCTAGATGGTAGAATCAATCATTGAGGTATGACTGAGTCATGAGAGTTCCACTGATGGATTCAAAATATGACTAGACTATTTTGAAATGGTTGAACTATGGATGAAGGGCCCTAATTGGAGGAAGTGGGTCCCTGGGGACTTGACTTTGAAAGGTGTACCATTGATCGCAACTCCTTTTTGTTACTTAATTGTTTTCCCGGTTGTCACAATGTTAGGAGCTCTTTCTTCTATTGTGCTCTTCTACCATGATGTTGTGCCTTTTCATGGGTGTGAAAGCAATAGTGTTAGCTAGCCGTGAATGAAAATCACTGAAGCCATGAGTTAAATTTTGTCTTTTCCATTGTTTTTCTCATGTATTTCTTATGGTGATGGAAAAGTAATAAATAAGATTATCTCTCCCATCCTAGCACTTGGCTCCTATGATCCCTGCCCCACATAGCCTTCCCTACCATGTCTCAAGGTGTATGCCCCAGATAACATTTATACACGTCTGTTCCTCCACAACAAGCCAAGTTCTTCTCTTTTCCATGTTGTAGCAATACAGCCACTATTGTTGTTGTTGTTATTATTATCATTATTTTTATCAATATTATTTTGCTCTGTTGGTGGCCTATTATCTGAAAGAGGTAGAAAGTTATTTTTCTGGAAGGCACAATAGGGAAATTTTATTTTCATTTTGGTTCCCAAGAGGTATTTACAGTTTTTGGTTCATTTTTTGCATGAATGTTCTTTTGCCCATCTGCCGCTAATTATTATTGAAAAGGAGTCAAATTTTAAGATTGAAGGTCCCAGAGAGATAGCATGAAAAATATGCTGAACCTAGGTTCTGTATTATAATACGCTCAGATCTGAATCAGGCAAAGCAAGGTTCAGAATGGGGGCCCGGCTATTTATAATTTTGTTGAAAAGTAAACCTTATTGTATGAAAAATATTTTTTGCAAAATATGGAAAATATTTTTGCTATATTGATTTATGTATGTCACCACATTCATCTTTTTATGCCATCCTTCCTGGTGTCTCAATGATATTTTTTTTTCAATCTGGATCTGATCAAAGCTTCTTCTACTGATTGGTAATTTCAGATTTAAACTGTAGATTGAACTTATGTTACCTTTCAAATGACATTTCCCTAAATTGAAGCTAAATTTAATAGATTTTAAAAAAAGTCATATGTCAATGTGGATGTGGTTTTATCGCTTAGGAATGTTTTCCACTCTAAAAACATTCTAAGTAAAACATTTTAAACTTTGAACTGAATCTTGCACTTTGTCTCATTCCATGTTTTAATCGTATGCTTACCAGTCAGTCCTCTGCCTCATAAACCAGCTCTTTCTGAGACAATCCAGAAAGACACTTGCGGCCATGATATAATGGCACCTTTGTCAGGAGACTTGGGTTCCCACCTCCTTAATGCACATTTCATAAGCATCGCAGGGGCGGTGAGTTGTTAGTTTTATGTTTTCTGTTTTAAAAGAAGCAGGAGGTGAAGAAGATTACCTCTGGCAGCTCTGTTCTGCACGTCACTTTGTTGTCATTCTTGGAATGTCTCAGAAGGTTTTATTAGGTAAAAGCCTCTATAAATTCCAGGTGTGGGCCAGATGTTCATCCCCGCATCCACAAACAGAGAAACGGTTTTATTTTGCAGTCTGACTTCCTTGTGTAAGTGTAACAAATCCTGCAGACTTGTTGGTACATAGTTGTGATAATCTTTACATAGTGTGAACTTTCTTTGAGAGTAAAGTTAAAAGCCAAATGAAAACACAGCAGTCCCCTCCGATTCCTGCACTGCTCTACTGTGCCAAAGAGAAGGTTTGTGAAATTTAGAAGGGAGTGTCAGTTCTTCTCCAACCATCTGAAGACAGCTAAGGGACAAAGTTCTCGCCATGTTGGTGTCTCATCATATGAGAATGGTTTGAATTCTTCATTGGCCATTGTTGATTATTTAATTTTAGGAACTAACACTGTATAGTCCCAGCTTTCTTTACACTTTGTCAGACAATTTAAGACATGAGATAACAAACCAAAAAACTTAATGGTAGTCAGGAAATGATACTGCAATTAGAATATACTGGAGGGAAATAAAATCTATTTAACAACAACAGCAAAAAAAAAAACAGGAAGGAAGGAAGGAAAAAAGGAAGGAAGGAAGGAAGGAAGGAAGGAAGGAAGGAAGGAAGGAAGGAAGGAAGGAAGGAAGGAAGGGAGAGAGAGAGGGAGGAAGGAGAAGGGAGGGTGGAGGGAAGAAGAGAGGTTGGAAGGGATAGGATGATCATGTTCAGTAGCCTTATCATAGCCCCAGAGATTTTTGTTGTTGTTGTTTTGGTTTTTATTTTTTTGTTGTTATTGTTGTTGTTGTTTTTAATCCATCTACCTCTTCAGATGTTTTGAGAAGATAAAGAGTAAGAGCGGCCCACATGTGAAACAGATACCGAGACAGCCCGGTGTAGTACTCTTCTCGTCACATGAAGTCTCTGAGCACCCCTGCTCCATTTTGTGCTTCAACAAATAGACTCAGGACAGTTTAATAAGCTTGATGAGTTTTGGCTTGTTTGAGGAAAAGAAACAGGATAATATTTTGTTTTTACTCTCATCAGTTCCAATTGAATTTGAGTTATTTATGCGATAGCATGCTGGTGAACACTGCACTGTAGAGCTGAGTTAGCAGACCAGCAGCTACAATAGTCTTGTATTTTAACAGAGCTCTTCTGTTCTTTGAAAGTTTACCTCTTTGGATTAGGGCTTCCATTTTCATAACAAGGCAATAAAACATGTGTCAGATATGACAAATACTTCAAATAGTTTGTGTTTGGAGATACTGATTTCATTTAAGCTGAAAAACATTGTCCTTTTATTATTTGAGACATTAGGGTAAAAGCCTGAGCATGTGGGAACCCCAACAAGAGTGTAAGGGCCACCTGCCCCCTAATGTGCCAACTAAACAGACAAGTAATTGTCGAAAGCTGAGACAGGAAATTCATTCAATATGGCCACATTGGAAGGGGAACAAGTAAAAAGGTCTAGTGACTCGCCAGGTCTCTCTCTTGAGAGCAAGCAGTATGCATAGTCACCTGGCCAGGTATGGTCCCACCCATTATCTCTGACCCATCATTGTCTTGTCTCTTGTCTCTCCTACAAGATGGTTCTGTAGGTTATCAGAACTGTGTGGTCTTTCCTCCTAGAAGAGGAGTCCTCCTCTGGATGGCACTAGGGCTTCAGACTTCCCCTTTCCCCAGCACAGGATTCACAAGGAAATTTTGCTTCTCTGCTTCAGCAGTGCAATAGTCAAAGGAAAAGCCACAGTGGTCTCCTTTGCTGACAGGGTAGTTATATTTTGAAAGAAAATTATGAAGTGAATTCTGACAACTGTGTTTATTAATGGTTCTTTCTTTATGCATACATTAGTTTCTGTCTCTTACCTATAATATATGCACAGTCAAATCTTGATTATGGGAACTAATGGAGGAAATTTGTGAGTAATGTGACAAATTATTTGAAGTGATGGAAAATTCTGAAATGGCTCATATTTGACTTAGATGACAACCTATTAGTAAGTGTACATCTATCTGTGAGCTGAAAAACCTGTAATATTACTGATTAAATAGTAAAGCAACTTTGTAAAATTTGAAGGGTTTATTGTCACCATTTTTGTCCCTTTTTCATATCCTCTTCATTTTCCCATCCAGATCATGGGACAAATGTGTCATCCCTCTTCCAAAACAGCAGCCAGTTTCTGTCTTCTCTACAGTGTTCTTTGAACTGAATTATTTCCCTAAATTCCCAGCAGATAATTACAGTCAAATAAGACACAGTCCCTGACAACGAAGTCAATACAAAAGCTGGTTATATGGACTGATGTTGTATACACATTAGTTTTATTTAACATGGATTTTTTTTTATAGTGTTGCTATGTGACTTTTTTCTTTCAAAGTTTTTAGTGAAATACCCCATTGTTTTACCCCTAAGTAAATCTTTTACATGCTAAAATACACGTTGAAAGAAAAGTCCCCTTCACCTTTATAAAGTTCCGTTTAACATTTTCAAAGTTGCCCACTTCTAGTAGCTTTTCTGCCCTTGGTAGGAAGACTCGAATTTCCCATGAGGTTACACAAGCTCACAGAATGTCATAATGAATTCAGATCCAGGACACCTAAGTTTTCACTGTCTGGAATTTAAATGTTCTTCGTGTTGGGTTGCTTTTACTCTAAATAGTTAAACATTCTAGTAGGCAGCACATTTGACTCAGTGTTTCCTGCTCTTGGCAAGGAATGGATTCTTCGTCATCGCTAGGGTTAGCAGACGTGATACTGGAGTTTAATATTTACTCATTCTCTAACATGGAATTTGCATCCATGTTGTTTCTTTGTTCAGCTAAAGCAGGTTGAAGGTAGGTGATGTGACTAATGTCTTTGTCATACACTTAGACACACCAACCAAAGTGACTATCTGTATAAATCAATTCAGGAATGGAGCAATACAAGTAACTTCTTAATCAATAACCTTGGTTAATATGAATTTTAAAGGAAAAAGAGATTATTTAGCCATTTATGAATTTCCTATTCATACGAAATATATTATTGTTTGTAAAATAAATTTATTCACTATCGCTTTCTTCATAGCTTCCCTCTCTTTTTGAGGTTTTATTATACAGCTTTAAATAATATAGCCTTGTGCATATACCAACATTTATCTAGTCTTAAATTTTTACTAATTAAAATAGACTTCCTTCAGCTCACTTTCAATAATATTAACAACATTCTTATTACTGACGTGCACTCTAAGTAACTCAAGGCTGAACAGGGCCTGCTGTAATTGGGGAGGAAATGATTTCCATTGGCATTCCTTCCTCCCAGAGCTGGAACTGACATTTCATTATACGTGGTGACATGGCCTCTCTGCTGGAAGAGAAATAAAAGGCATTTCCGACAAATAGGCAACAGGCACCTGACCTGTTGGATCAGGTTATGTTGTGTTACATGATGTGACATGCCCTGCGATGACCCGAGGCAATGTCACTCTGTGTTACCCCGGCGGAGCTGTGTTGCTCTTTATTAAACCACCATAAGGAAGACCCATCCACAGTGGTCACAAAGCACCGCCATGCTACCTTTGCAAGAAGGAGAGAACCAGCCACACTCTGAACATGTTTCTCCATGAGACATTTAAGGAAATCAAAACTATACCATCGACAAGAGTCTCACAGGCTTTCATTGTCTTGAACTTGAAATTCCAGTTCTCAAGTATGCCAGATAAAGGAGCATTCTGTGGGACGAGGTTCATGATACAAAGACTAAATCACACTCAGAGAAATTTTATTTCATCAAAATACTCTAATTTTTAAAAAAGATCACTTAAGCCCTGCAATTGGTTTACCTACATTTTACAATGTCTTTTCATAATTATACTTTCTCATAACCAAAAGCTGTCTTTTAAAATTATGCATCATATAAATTCGAAGCACCAATTAAAAGGTGTGATAAAAGTCTGCTTTAGCCTTACCCTTTGGAAGTTGTTTTTTTTTTTTTATCAAAACAGTGGCTTTCAATAAGAATCTATCTTAAATCATTATATTATTTGATATTATGTAAAAGGCATCCATTGTGTTTGGTCATTTTTTTCTAATTATTTTAATAGTATTTTTCTATTGATACATCTGGCACATGAATTTCATTTTAATGATCTGCATAAAGAATGGGACAATATTACATAGGTACGTCTATCTAGTGATTTTAGAGTAATTACTGGTGCATGGAACAGAATATAACCTTTTGGTTATGCTCTGCAGTAAAAGGAATAGGTTAGAGAGGTTTTTATGCAAATTAGAAAGTCTCTGTGTTGGAAGCCTAATTGTACTTTTTATTGTTGTACAAGTCAATACTGCTTTAATACACATTTTATAAGCTCCTTGCTGAAACTGTATATGAAAGGGATTGGGCCCCATAGATGAAAGGCATAATCTTAACAAAGAGGCCACATAAGCAGAGTGGCAGAAGTACTGATAAAGGATTTGCTAGCTCCAACACAGAATCAGTCTTATTAGCCTTATTAGTCACTGCTGTTTGACCCATTGCTGTTAAAGTAGGAGTCACATGCTTGGCAATCTGGGAGGAGTCACTCCCTGTTTATCTGTTTCACGTAAACATAATCTAAAATGAAAATCGTCCCCTCCACAAAGAATTAAGAATGCTGCCTTGTCCTTTGGTTTCCTCCTCACTCAAAAGGAATTATTTGCATACCAGAAATTTTAATATTGAAGTATTGGATATGGAAGACACCAGACCAGAAATTTCAAATGTAATCTTCAGCTCCTTTAGCAATCAACACAATTTCTTTGTGATAAGAAATGTGGGTGTTGTGGTCCTTTATGAGAGCATTGTGGAAATATGGGAGATCAAAAGGATACTAAACAGACGCTCTAATAATCTGGATCGCATGTGTTAATTTTTTTGACATTTCCACTTTCAATTTATTGTGTTCTTTATTCAATATAGTAATGTTATACATTAGCAATGGCTGTCACAGGAAACTAATATGTGTTACAAGGAATATTCTAGAAATCATAAAATCATCAAAGAAGAAAGCAACATTTGAAGTGTCAATCTTTCAATTTGTTTCTGAGTGCAGAAAGTGTGAGATAGATATTGCAACAGTCTTACTCCTGTTTTCCAATCCTCCTCCTGACTCGTTTGTGGATTACTTATGTTAAAGATTTTTGTTTGCATGAGTGTTTACTTACTCCCAAATCCACAGAGTGGCCTACATTAAATATGTAGGGAATTTTGTGTGTTACTTTGACTCAATAAAGAAATGTTTAAAATGTTACTTTCAGTGAATTTTAAATGAATTGTTTCCTTAATTTTTATTGAGAACCAATATTATCAGAGATTATATAAGCTAATAGATTCATGAGTTAAATTTAGATTTAACTGTAATCAAATAAAATCATAAACGATAGTAGGAGGTACACACACACACACACACACATACCATCATGAACTTAGGATTCTATTAATTTCATAGCTTATTCCTGAAATATTTATTAAGGCTTTTTGGGTGCTTTTTTATTTTTGAAATTCAGATACAAGTGCATCATTTGCCCCCTTTCCTCTCCCACCTCCAGCCTCGCTTTCCCTACTAGTCCCTTTCTTTCTCTCAAATTCATGGTCTCCTCTTTTTATGTGTGGTGTGTGTGTGTGTGTGTGTGTGTGTGTGTGTGTGTGTGTGTGTGCTTAAATACAAAAATACAACCTGCTCAGTGTATATAATGTTACTTTTATGTCTATGATTTTAGAGCTGAGTATTTCATATTGGACAACCAACTGCGGGCTCTTCCCTGGGGTGGACTGTTTCTCCAATTCTCCAATTCTCAGCATTCCTTAGTTCTCTACGGCTCTGTGTCTAGAGCTGGGGCCCCATTAGATTAGTTTCCTTCCATGTTAATTGGTCTATTGATGTCATCCTTGTTCAGGTCTTCCTTATGCAGTGATGCTGTGAGACTTTATGGGTGCAGCTCCTCTGATATTTCTAGGAGATACAACCTCATGGTGGACTACTGCTTCTCTGGCTCTTATGATCTTTCTGGCCCATCTTCTGCATTGTGCTCTGAGCCGTCGGTGCAGGGGGTGTGTTATAGATGTGTCAGTTGGGGCTGAGTACCACAAAGTCACTTGTTCTCTGCATTTTGATCGGTTGTGGTTTTCTGTAATGGTCTCCAGTATTGAAAAAGAAAGTTTTATTAAATAAGCAGGCGAGCTACATTTATATCTGAAAATTTGGAACTGGGAGAGAGAGATGAGAAAAAACATCTGACCTTTTCCTTACTTGGTTTGAATTACTTTACTTAATATATTATTTTCTAATTCCATACATTCAGCTGAAAATTTTATGATTTTATTTTTCTTTAATGCTGAATAGTACATCTAAGTATATATGTACCACATTTTTATTATCGATTCATCTTTGAAAACATTTAGTTTTTTCCAGTCCCTAGCTATTCTGAATAGAGCATCAATGAACACAACAGAGCAAGTATCTATGGAGTAGAATGTTGAGTCTTTTGGACATATACAAAGGAGTGGTATAACTGGGTCTTACAGCAGGTTTGGTTTTGGCTTTTCTGGGTGTTTTCTGCATTGCTTTCCAGTGTCTGGACTCGTTTGCAATGCCAGCAACACTAAATGAGGATTATCTTTTCTCTACATCACCTTCAATATTTATTTTCTGTTGTTTTGTTGATCTTCACAATTGTGATTAAGGTAAAATAAAACATGAATTTTTTTATTTGCAGTTCTATAATTCCTAGGGATAATAAACTTTTTTGAAATATCTTTAACTACTTTTATTTCTTCTTTAGAGAACTCTGTTCAAATCCATATCCCCCTTTCTTTGAATGGATTATTTTGTGTTTTGACTCTTTGTTTTCTGAGTTTTTATTTTATTTTATGAAATGTTCTGGATACTGCAGTATGGGAATGGGAAATATCAAATTCTAAAACTATTTTAAAAGAGAACAAATGCAACTTTGTGACTCTTTTATTGTGGATAAAGGAGTTTTGAAAAACTCAATAATGTACTTTGTCTATGTGGAAATCACTAGTCTAGTTGAGACAAGACAGACTGGCCAGACAGAAGTCATATTTGGGAAAGAAAGATAGCACAATAATGATTTTGAATTTGGTTTGACTTATCTTTTAGACATCTCATTAGAAACTTGAGTGTTTAGCTGCCTATGTTGACAAGAATTCAATGTCTATATATAGACATGAAATTCATAGTGTCCTATATTTTTAACATACACTGTCATTGCAAATCCTGATAAGCCTAATGTAACTTACAAGTAGATGGTTATTAGATCATTTTATTTTATTTGTGTGTGTGAGTCTATATAGGTGCATATTTAAGTGTGTGTGTGTGTGTGTGTGTGTGTGTGTGTGTGTATGTGTGTGTGTGTGTGTGTGTGCCTGTACACATGCAAAGAAAAGAAGAGGGCATTGGAATCTACAGAGTTGGAGTTACAGGTATGAGAGATGTATGGTTGGTTGAGTGTTGCCGTCTGAACTCCGGTCACATTCATAATCTTTCTTAAGCACTAAAACATCTCTCCAGGCACAACAGTAAACTCTTTTTAACAGTGGGAGTTTCTTATTTCTTAATTGAACCCAAATAACCTATATATCCATGATTCTCCCAAAGAAAACATGCTGAGGTGTGTGTGGAGGAGTGGAGAAAGGGTTGTACAAACTCAGGCTGTCCTGGAACTAGCATCTGAATGCCTAGATTTAGTGTTTAAAGTCCTGAATACTTTCCCAAATTTCCTGAGCTATATGAACATCAGTTTACTTATCCAGTGAAATGGGCAACTTAGCTGTGAAGGCAAATATGTTTCATTTATTAGTTTTTTAAACATTTTAGTAGTTTTGTACATTATTTGTACAAAACTCGGTTATAGTGTGACACCTGTACATGTATTTTGATTATAATCACCCCAATGTGCTTTTTTGTTTAAATAAATTATTACACAGATTTGAAAATACACATTACATATTTCAGGTAAGGTAGCATGAGGTCTGAAGGAAACAACCCCAAATAAATCTACAATTCTCATGAGGGACATACCCTGTCAGCCTTGAGCCAGATGCATCTTGTGGCTGAATTAAGATGAGAATTTCATATTTCCATATAAATAGGCTAGTGTAAGTGCAAAGTTATCTTAGGGGTCCAGTTTATTATAGATATATATGATTTACTCAAATAAGACATCTATTGCTTTCCTCAAAAAAAATCAGTCTAAAGAAAAATATTCCTTTATGCCTTTTCATTTAAGACAAAGATTTACAAGCTAGAGAATGTGGAACAATTCATATCCTCAACTTACAAAATATTGACCTTAAATTATCCTTTATTTTATCTCAGTGATAAACATAAGGCTAGATGTAGAACTCTAGATCATATGCCATATTGAAATCATAAAATGTAGATTATATACTCAAAAGCAAGAAAGTCTTAAATACAGAAAGCAATGTTGAAAACATCAGTTTTTATCAGAATAAAGTACAAATCTTTTAGTTCTACTTTTACACATGATATGATCCAAGAGAAAAATGAAACCAGATAAGCTATAGATATGATTTTAAAGAAAGAGAATGTCTAGAAATTGACACAAATCTCAGTGTCTTCTAGATCAGAAAGATCATATACATGAATTAAATGCTCATTGAGAGTGAGCAGAAGAGATAAACCAGTAAGATAAGCAACACTGTTAGACATTTGCAATGACTACATGTGCCATGCAATAGTTTCCATGGAAAATGGCTGAGAATACTGCATAGATCACTAAAAACAAGCAGACAAAATGTATTCCTCAGAAGATCAAGTGAAAGACAAGATGAACAACCAAGAGTCTCAAGTAAGAGGAAATTCAAACAGATGCTTTGGCTCTTTGGGGAGTGCTTTTTACACAGTGACCTGGAGGAACTTACTCAAATGCATAGAAATGGAAATTACATTTTATATTCAAGAAAATAATTATCTATTATTGCACAGACCACTAATGCTAAACCTAAGAATTTAAAGTTCTAACATACCCAATGCCATTGTGAGTTAGGAGAAGAACCAACCACAGAAGCAGACAGTAAGAACTATTTTAAACTGGGTTCAGAATGGGAAAATATTGCTGTGTTAATGTAAGCCTAAAACTGTATTTCTCAAGGCTTTCATTTCATATGATCTGTATGATCTTCAAATTCCTCAACTTCAACATTTACATAAAACACCCACCAAGGTCTACTGAACCATCTATCACTTAGTAGTGGCAAACAAACTACTTTTGTCAGAACATGGCTTCATGTCATGAATAGTACAATGAATATGCACTCACAAACTGAAGTTACAAAGCATCTGAGGCCAGCACAGAAGACAGAACCCACAGCAGAATTCAGACTCCAAATGATTCAGTAGGCCTATGGTAAAAATATAATAAAAATAAGTTTAAAGTAAATATAATTATAAAAAGACCAAACTACAGGGAAAGACAAAGGTGTTGCAGATACGGAATAGAGAGGATTGTTTTTTGTGAATAACCAACAAGAACTTCCAGAAAGTTTAAATATTGTCATAGGAGCTTAGAAATTCACTGTATGCATTAGAAGTAGGTTGGACACAGTGAACAGAGGGATCATATACTAAAAAATAACAGAACAAATAACTCAGAATATTTCATAGAAAGATAAAGATGTAGAGTATATTAGAGAGAAATTAAAATATATAAATAAGTTTAGTATATATGTAAATATACTTCTTACAGAAGAAAACATCCCCATTGAGAGATAACAGAATTTTTTCACCATTTTAAACAACTCTGCTGATATTAAAAATAAATTAATAAATGAAGGTAATCCCACAAATCCTGGCAAGGCACAATGCTGGGGTAGTAGTAATGAGAGAAGTGCTCAGAGATGGATCACGGCATGAAGATGGCTAAGAAGTCCTGTTAAAGGATTAGAATTGACATCTGAGGAAAGGGAAGTGTCAAAGAGTCCTCACAGATTTCCGGCATGTGTTGCAGAGTACATTGTGCTGCCTCTTATTAAAATGGAGAAAATGGAGTAGGAACAGAGTAAGAAGCATAAAAAAAATCTATCTCAGTTTTTAGCTCTTATTAAAAGTTTTAGCTCTTTTTAAAAGCCCTGGCAGAATTGTTGACACTTGGATATTTATATACACACTTAGCCTATTTCATGACTCTAAAGGGAAGGTCTGGAATAAACTCACTTCTAAGCAACTTCAACCCAGGGAATTTCATTTCTTGCTGAAAGTCAGACGTCTGTTTGACTTCAAAGTAGATGTTCTCAAACATGAGTGTCTCCTGCCTCTTAAAATGTCTTATCTAGCTTGATGTAAGATAAAATGTAGGAAATAAATTTCAAAGAAAGGTTTTCTTGAAAATGTAATGATGTGGTAAAATAAAAACATGGGCTAGAATAGTGGTTCTCAACTTGTTTTCTTGACTCATTCTTGAAGTAAATTTGAAGGGACTAAGAATCAAAGCAACACAACTATGTTATGGCGTAATTGTGTCTTACAATGCTATTGGAAACAACCAGATCTTTCCTTTGGTTATCCTTCACATCACACAACATGAAAACCTTCATTGCCTGTGTGTTTCCAAAACTGTGAATGAAGTGGGAGGGGAGAAGACATGGGTGTCAGATTGACATCCTGCCAGGTTCATCAGAATACAAGCTATATGAGGGCAGGTACTTAATTTTTATTCAATCCATGGAAGCCACGTAAAAGTGAAAGGATAGAATAGACTCTATTATTCTTTGACATGTAAGCCATTCTACCTGGGCCTAGATACACATACACACACACACACACACACACACACACACACACACACAGAGAGAGAGAGAGAGAGAGAGAGAGAGAGAGAGAGAGAGAGAGAGAGAGACTTACTATAATAAACATGTTTTCTTTAAATAATAAAAAAGCCTTTGATATGGCTCAGTGGATAGACAAGTACTTGCTGCCATGCCTAGCAACTTGAGTCTTATTTGGGGATCTATGTGGTAGGACAGGTTCCTGCATCAGTTTCCTGCCATGACCCTTAAATTAATAGATACAATAACAACTTTAAAATAAAATAAGTGATTGAAACATTACCATAACATGTTCAAATCTCAAACATCTGATTGTTTTCAAAAACCTCATAGAAAGTGCTTAAACTAGTAATGATGGAAACAAAACCTTGAAGAACATTAAATGTCAATAAGAATCTTCATCAGAATTCATGGAATCTACTATAGCTTTGGGCATGCACAGTTATCAACAGTATTGAGGGAAATCATCACATTACAAGATTGTTTTACCTCTCACAAAAATCCATAAAATGTAGGTAGGCAAATCAGTTTATGCTCAAAAGAGGGGTATGAAGTTTTGACGTGCACAAGAGGATGACATTAGATTATGATAATGTACAGCAAGCCACGGGAAAACATAATTGAATTCAGCTACTATCACAAAAGCTACTACTTGGAAAAGTCAAGGACTTCTCCAAAGGTCAAGCCACGGCTTAAAAAGTCTTGGTGATATTTTAGCTTTTGTATATATATTAGCTAGTTCCTAAAATGGTTTTCTTGTGTACTTCCAAGAACTCCTAACAGTGTATTTATCTAAAACGTCTTTCAATCATCCAAGGCCAAATGAAACAACACCTGTCTCCAAGGTCAGGACGATAGCTTTATTTCTTGTGCAATTTAGGGTGAGACCCTCCTTTCTTATACAACCTTACTAATAGACCCCTAACTTCTTACCTAACCACTTCTAGGAATGTAGACTGAGCACATGGATCCCCTTTTTGATATACTAACCGGTCATTAGCACTCAGTTGACCTCCTCTTTTACCACCCCATAGTGGACTGTGTATTTCCAAAAGCTAGAAGAAATTGAGTGCTGTGATGATGATTAATATTGAAAAGATATATATGCATAAACTGATTTGAGCATTGCATAATGTACACATGTACCAAAACATCACATGTTGAGGGAGAGCTAGAAGGGTATAAGTTTATAAGGAGAACAGACATGGGCTTCCTAAAAGGACCATGTCCTTTCCTGTGGGGGAAAAATATGTCAGGCAGGGATGTTCCCCTCAGAGCTAATAAATGGGCAAGAAATAAGGAAATAAGGGAAATGGAAGAATCCATGGCTGTGTGAAATCTGATCTCTTGGTGAGAATTTCTAGGAGGCATACATTCTGGAACTGTAAGTTGAGATGATTCTTTTTTTTTTTTTTAGGTAGGATGAAAATGGAAATTTATTTTATTAAGGAATTTTTTTATTCATTTTACATAACAACCATATATCCTCCTCTCTTCCCTCCTCCCGCCCCTCCAGCCTCCACCCCCAACCCACCCCCCATTCCCTCTCCAACAAGGTATAGCCTCCCAAGGGGAGTCAGCAGAGCCTTGTACATTCAGTAGTGGCAGGTCAACGCCCCTCCTCCTGCATCAAGGCTGTGCAAGGACTCCCACCATAGGTAATGGGCTCCAAAAAGCCAGTTCATGCACCAAGGATGGATCCTGATCCTACTGCCAAGGGGCCCCTTAAGCAGATCAAGCTATGGCACAGGAGAAAATGATCATGAATGGAGTTCTGCACCAATCGGTAGAGATGATATGTGGCAGGTCATTTATGCACCTCTCTGTGGAAGTACAAGATCAGGTGCTGATGACAAGTCCTGAGGCTCCATCTTGTATATAGTGCCCTGAAAGATGTATGAAAGAATTTCTTACTGTTGCTGAAGGCAGGACTGTGTTCAGGATACTATTTTAAATAAGGAGCTGAAGCTATGTCCTTCAGTTGACCTCACTAACTGTAAGTTACAAAAAGTGGAAATCTAATGTCTCTATACTAGCACCGTTCATATTCATAATCTGTACAAAGATCCTTTTCTTTTCTAATTAATTAATCTGTCTTTTTCCATAATAATGTCCTTAATAGCCCAGAGAAGTCAAGATGAGACTGCATTTATAAGAAAAATATCAACATTTGAGTTCTATAAAGATGTGACATATGTGTGCCCATTATTTTGATGTGTGTGTTTATGTGTATCATGTTGTGGGGGGGAGTATGCTGAGATGGGCGAACTTGTGTGATGTACTGACTTCATGTTTTAGTTTTTCTTGAAGGTTTTAACAAAAAAAGTAAAAATAATTGTTTAAATATCAGTGGCCTTTAAACTAGTTTCTTGAGTTCACAGTGCTAAGTTATTAAAGGAAAGATCACACGCAGTTGCTCTCAAGAAATGCACCAAGTGTTCCTATCACTTTGGTTCCACATGGGCGGCCTTTTATTTCACAGAGCATATTAATCTTCTGTTATACATGACAGCCACTACTGTGTGTCATCTTAGTGCAGGACAATGCTGTGACTCCTGTGCTTCCTTCTGAACTTGGTGACTAGGTCTTTCTTCCTGTGACAAATGTTTATGGATTCTTCTAATTACATGTCTGGTTTCAAGCTAAGACACCAAGAGAATACAGTTCTCTTTTGTAGTATTCCCAAGGTTCTCCTATAATAATCAATTACCATAATGGGTTTTTTTAAAACTTCCATTCATCATTTTCTTAAAATATATAAACTACCTAGGATAAAGATAAATAGCCATAGCCAGCATGCCCTGAGGCAGTCTACCAAAGGCCTCCTTTAAATCAAAATCAACTGAAAAACATGTTGGGTTTTATTTCAAAGTCAATCCTGCCTAAGTGAAAAAAAAATCATGAAACAAAAAAAAAAAAGAATTAAAAAAGAATGTTGGCTTCATGAAAGGACACATGACAATGAACCATTTCACAGCCATCTCTGGCTCCTATGCAGGTTAAAGGAGTCTCATCAGCAGGTCAGCCTACTATTACAAGTAGGAACTGTCTCTACAGAGGCATTTCCTCACCTACCAACCTATCATCCCTTTTCCTAGAAAAAAACAGCTGCAAAACTGAAAGCTATGTAGCAATTCGCATCTAAGCCAAGGCTAGACAGACAAGTCTTTGTTGTAGGTAAGAGTAGCAAGCTACTTGATCCACTGTAGTTTAGTCTCCAATATTCTTGATCTCCACCTACCAGATATTGAAGGCATAAACGCACTGCTCTTGAAATCGTGGGAACTCAAAAAGTACCCAGTTCCTGAAAAGTGCTCCTAGGAGGTAAACACCTCACCTCCACCTAGATTCCCACTGTCAGTGACAGAAGAATTCCGCAGAGCTCTCAGATATCTTGGAGGCAGGAGAGAATCCAGAAAAACGAAGACAAGCAATAACAAGACACTGGTTGACTCCTAGATGAAAATAGGTGTGATTTTGGCAATGTCACAAGTAATGACAGCAAAAGCACGAAAAGGTTTCCTACAACTATGATGGTTGTTCTGTCTGTCTGTCTTCCTCTTCCTTCTGTTCTTTAAACAAATTGCTGTTCATTAAGTGCAGACTTTCTACAGCATAAATTGAAACTCTCACCCTGCTCTTTACCCTGTCCCCTCCCACAACTCTTTTAAAGATGCTTTCGTCTCATCAACAACAGCAGGAATCTCCTTTGGCCACCTTACCCTTACTAATCAAAGACCCTCATCTGAAATAGGTGCTGTGTGCTTGTTCCCAACATCCTTTGCAGCGTGGCAGTGACTAGTAAAACTACAGTTACTTCAGGACCCTAAATTAATAACTATAGACATTAAAAAATACTTTAAATAAAATATTTTGAAATATCATATAGCTTATCATCACCCTTCTTACTGTTCGCTGATATGATTATTCTTTATCTTACTTATGAGGAGGAAAAGGTTTGACTCATTGTGAAGTTGAAAATGTGTGTATATGTGTGGTTGCACCTGCAAGTGTATGAACTCAGAGAAATTTGCTTAGCTCTGTGTTGTTTTAGCATTTCTGTGTCAGGCAAATCACATTTCTGAGTTTGAATTTTCTCTTTAACATGAGACTTCTTTAAAAGTCCTTCCATGGTTTAAATGAGATGTCAGATCCAGAGGAAAAAACAGTTCAATAAAGTATCTGGCATTTGATAGAAGCTAAATCCATGGCACTGTTATTCCTTTCCATTGTGACTAGTTCTGCCCTCAGTGAGGGTCTTGATCACATCACTTTGGTCTGTATTTTTCTCCAACTCATCTGTATCTCAGTCAGTCCTGTGGTTTGCTCCTGACTTTCAGCTGATTGAATTGGGGATAAAATACAGACATATTGTACAGTATTCTTCACACACTGGTATATCAGTCTCTGTCCTTCTCTCTCCATTACCCATGCCCCATTCTCCCTCGTTTCATTACTGTTTTTACCTCTGTTAAACATTTTTCCTATTTCTGTATTTTATTGCTTACTAAATATTTTTGATATTTGTAATTAAAGTGAAAAAATGTGAGTTTAAAATTTTAGTTTGTAAGTAGAAGGTTTTTTTTAAAGAAAAGCATGAAACTAAACTTTGATAAATAGACCATCTTAAGGTTTTTTCTATAATAACACTTTATTTGAATTAGAAAACATTTCCTGATATTTAAAATTGTGTAGATGCAAAGAATGTAGATCTAAAGCAAGTCTGAAATAACGATAGCACAGAGGATTGGGAATATTGACTATAATAGTTTTTTACATAATTTCTTCAAATTTTTAATTAATTTTTTTTGGTGCTTTTGCAATCAGAAACAAACTGAAGAAGATATTTTCAATATTGCATAAGAGCAGAGGGCAAAAGTACCTGAAACTGAAGGTTTCTAAAACTGGACTTGTGCAAGCTTTGTATGTACTATGTGCATCCACACAGTAACTGAAGAGAGAGGTGGTACTTTTAAAGAGTATCTTTTTAAACTATTATTTTTCATATTTGGGAGCCGTCAATTCACAGTGCAATCAATTACTATATTCACAAAGGTCTGATTTAAAACAGGAACTAGGAAAATTAAGTTAGAATTCTGTCTCCTTAGTTTACCTCTGATGTAGAAAAGTCATGAAAATTTAACAGATTTGTCGAAAATACCTCCCTCTTTTCTTTATTTTGTGAATAAAGTATATTCAAAAGGAAAAAGAAGAAAAAATTAGAACAGTATTGCCAGGTGGAATTTTGTATTTTGATGGTGTTAATTCAACTGTAACTCCATTTGTTTCTGTTGAGGTATGGAACATAGCCAATCAACATGTAAACCAGGATACTCCCTTAAAATACTTGCGTGATATTAACTGACACAACTCTTTTCTTTGCTGTGTAGTTTCACAGATTTGACTCTGAAAGCTCCTTATTCATTTTTCTCTACCACATATTTCCTAATAGCAGAGAAAAACAAAGGTAAAATCTTGAATCTCAAACAACATCTAAGTTGTTCCTAAAATATAAATTCAAAGATAGACAGCCCAGTTAACTTCAAACTGGACATATCTGCATATTGGAAAGAAGGATGGAGGAGGGTCATCCTCCAAGATAGTTACATATTGCAGGGACTGCGTTTGGTCCCTCTACCTAGTTCCTTTAAGCATATCATAGACCTTAGAAGACAAAAAATTTAAATAAATGATACCTGATTTGAAATTATTTATTTGGGGAAGAGACTGTGTGATCTCAAAATAAAATACTTCCAATGACAGTGACTTATGCAGAACATTGAGGTTATGGAAAAAGTGTTGGTCCAGAAAAATAGCTACTTTATTTATGTCAAGGATTTAAAAATGCTGCATTTAATTTTAATATCTTGATAAGTAGCATCCTCTCTGCTTGACAGAGTCCAATGCACAGCTGTGTGTGTACCATTTGCCTTATTGAAACAGTTCATCACTCATTTAAGAGTTGGGAACGAATTCAAACGAGAAAATGTCTTACACATGTGGAGTAAAGCTCCCTAGTTCTACAAAATTTCATCCTCGGTTGTAAAGAATAATGAAAAAAATTAAATCTAATTTGAGGCAATCCTTGCCCATCCCTCAAATGCCCCATGGGATGCTTGTTGATTATATGAGCACATGAGTAACTGCAACTCCTGTTTATTAAGAAACATCTCTGCTTCTATTCTATTACCTCCAGCTATGTCAGCGAATTCATCAAATTTCCGTGCTCATCACTTTCCTGTTGCTCTTACATTGTCTCCAAGGGTTGTTGTCAGTTTGTTCCTATTGCGAAATGACCTTAATCAGGTCCTGGTAAAGTATGAGTATGAAAGTCTGTAGCGAACACAGTCTTGATGTGGAGAATTTCATCACTCAAGGCATTTTGGTACCAAGTAACATAAGAAAGGAAAATAGTGAATCAATTGCTTTTGCCAAACCTCCCCTTCTGTGTTCACTCTATTACTTTTTCCGTGTAGTTCACTACAATGCTTTACTATCATCCTTTTCCCTTGTAGACATCCATGTTTGAATTTTATTAATATTTACGTCCCTTTGGCCTTATTCATATCATTCTCACAATTTTCTGCTCTGAGTTCTTACTTTATAAGTTATTACTTGCACTTTCATATTACAAACTACTTCAACATTGTTTTAAAAATGTTGCCTTTATAGTATATATTTGGTAATATCAGATGAATACAAGCTTTGGCCTGCCTCTACTTCTTGTAAAATATTTTAACTTCATTGGACTTTATCACTTCTGCTATGAAATAAAAAATACTACCTAAATTTTAAAATGAAATTTAGCTACTAAAATTTGTTAAACAGATAATCATTGAATCCTTTTTGGATAAGAAAGTTACAATTTTATAGCTGAAGAAATCTTCAAGAAATGTCTTCTTTTTTTGTATATTTAACTTATAATGTCTATCCTGCTCTCTCTAGACCAGTGGTTCTTAGCCTTCCTAATGCTGTGACAGTTTAATACAGTTCCTCCTGTTGTGGTGATCCCAAGCATTAAATTATTTTGTTGATACTTCGTAATTCTAATTTTGCCACTTTTATAAGTTGCAATGTAAATATATGATATGCAGGATCTCTGATATGTGACCCCCCCCCAAAGGAGGTCAGCAACTGAGTGAATTAGCAGTAGCTTGTAACATTTGTGAAGTCTCTTGAACAACCCTGACCAACAGCTCAAAAGAGGGCTTCTAATGGCTGGTGGTGGGGTTTTGTTAGAAAGGTCTTTAGCTCTTGGAGGGAGCTTTGCCAGCCCAGGTGAGAGAATTTCATTTAAACTATGTATGTATATTTAAACATAGACTTTCATGCATCACCGTTTTCTTTCTAGTGTTTTTTTCTTTTATTTATTGGTAAAGAGCCAATAGTATGATTCCTTATGACTTTGTCACACATCCTTACTCATTTAGGGACCTTGACTCAGCCCAAACCAGTATTCATGGCTTTGACATTGAAGAGAATTTCAGGACTAGTCAGCATGATGAAGCCTAATTGAGATTTGATTAAAGGTATTTTAATATAGGTTTCAACACAAGGGTTATGAGAAAAAGAGACACTTAGGAAAAAGTAGATATATCTGAGAACATGGGGATGAGTATACGCTGTCAAAGGAACAGCAGGAAAGAGTGAAACATACCTAAGTATGTGTATGGTCTCCTCAAGGGAGAGTCACATTTAATTGTCTTAGCATGCGTAAAAATGGCATTTCAATTGCTCTTAAGTCACATTTCAGAAGAATGCTAAGATACTCCCCCTTTTTCTCTCTGATATGTGAGACTGTAGGATGAATCTCGAGATTCCATGGACTGAATTAAATCAGTTAAGGCAAATCACAGAGCTCTGAGCTTTGTACAAATTTGTTAGTGTCTGTCCCTTTCCTGTATATGGGAGTCTCTGGTGGAATTTATCTTTAAAAATTACAAGTTTATAGCTGGGAAAGGAGAAAACCCTCAAGGAGTTAATTTTGTTGGTGTTCCTGTTTCTTTGCTAGAGTGAGGGAATCCAGTTCTTAAGCTGCCAGTTTTCCTTCTTTCTACCCCAACTCACTACCAGAATAGAAATCTATTTATTGAGAAACTTTTCAACTTCCAGTGCAGTGTGTGTGTGTGTGTGTGTGTGTGTGTGTGACTCACTATATTTGATTGTGACAATACAACATTGTTCTAATAGAGTAAAGTCTCTATATATGTACATTTTCAGTAAAAATCATTCAGCGAGACAATTATGTCTTCTGCATACAGCTTTCCAATATGGAAAATTATGACAGACTCTTCTATGTCATGGAAATATAATAACTTTTTGTAACAAAACAAATATAACCTCAGCACCTTGCTAGCCTGCTGTAAATATATGATTTTTATTAAAATAAGATTAAATATTTAAACATTGCTTTGCAAAAATGTATTAGTTATGACCTGCAATATAGCCATAGTTCTAAATTTCTTCTAAACATAAGGTATCTACTGTGTCAGACTGCATGATGACTTCACAATATGGTAAAATCTCACCAGAAACCATAAGGTGCTTTCTAATAAAGTCAGCAATTACATCACACAGAAAAGCTATTACATAGTAAGTCATCTCAGCAGCTCAGATTGTAAAATAATTGAAGAGAAATGAATGGGTCAAATACATCCAGTTCTGGAGTTCTTGCTAGTATTTAAGCAAACTTCACAAGATACTGTATTTTCATAGGATTTAGCACTAGAAAGAATATCAATGACCTCACAGTCTAACTTTTCACTTTTCTTCTCCATTTTACAGATAAGTGAATGTATAGAAAATGATTAACATATTTTTCAGGGACCCAAGTGTCACTCAGTGGTTAAGGGTGTTGCTGCTTTTGCAGAGGACCCAAGTTCAGGTCTCAGCACCCATATTTGGTGGTTCACAGCTGCCTATAACTCCATCTCTAGGAAATTTAACACCCCTTTCTAATCTCTCAGGGCAACTGTAAACACATGATATTCACTCATGAAAACGTATAAATAAATACAAACTCCAAAGTGTTTTGCAATAAAATTCTATCCATAGGTGGACTTTAGCCAATCATTTGCTTTTTAAACATTTTTAGAGTTTTACCTGAAGCATTTTTTTAATAAAATTTAAGTCTCACTATTTTATTTGTAATGTTTATCATGTGTCTATGCCATCTGCCTGCAACAGTCATTCAAACACCTAAGCAAGGTTCATGTCCATATATTCTCTTAATCCAACCAAGAACCTAGCACTTATAACTTCTAAGTTAAATTTCCTTTTTTTTTTCTTTCTCTTTAAAAATCCAAAATCTCTTGTAAAAGTTCAAAGTCTTTCAGATGTAGGATTCTATAAAAATAAAAATCAAGTTAAATACTTTCTTCAAGAGGGAAGAACCAGGGCACAGTTATAATCTGAACAAAGCAAAACCAAACTCTAAGAGCGTTAATAACTCAATATCCAATTGTCTGGGATTCACTCGTGATGTTCTAGGCTCCTCCATGGGGCTTAGGTCACTTCTCTAGCTCTGCTCTCTGCAGCACACATAGCTTGTCTTCTAGGCTCCAGCAGGCTCCACAGCAGCTGCTGTTCTCGTTGATCATCCCTCAGTCCTGGCATCTCCAAAAGGCTGGGGTCTTCTGCTGCAACTGGGCTGCACTTTCACCAATCACCTCTCCTGGGCTCTCTTCAGGGACTCAGGCCCTGCCACACAGTGCCAAACCTCAGCTGCTCTCCATGACCCCTCCATGCCTTCAAAACCAGCACCACCTGGGTGATGCTTATACTACCAAGTTCAGCTGCCAGCACGATTTACAACCTCAGCCACTTCTAGAACAGAGCTTCTGTGTGCTGATCCTGAGGAAACACTTCCCAGAAGACTTCACCTCAGTGATTCCTCTCCCTCCCTCTCCCTCCCTCTCTCTCTCTCTCTCTCTCTCTCTCTCTCTCTCTCTCTCTCTCCCTCTCCCTCTCCCTCTCCCTCTCCCTCTCCCTCTCCCTCTCCCTCTCCCTCTCCCTCTCCCTCTCTCTCTCTCTCTCTCTCTCTCTCTCTCTCTCTCTCTCTCATGCTGAATGCTGTTTATTGAAGGAGGGAGGAGGTCTTAAATACAGGCTTACAGCACAATAGGAGAACTCCAGAGGGCAGAAGTTCGATACTGATGTTTTACAATCTTGCATCTAATCTGTTAACGCCCATTCTTCAGGATACCTAGACAAGGAACTTCCCTTAAGCATTCAGGAGGATGGAACCCAGTAGGGAATTAGCATAGGGAGGATATCAAGGTCAAGGTCAGCAAGCAAGGCAACAGTTACCAAGAACGGGGCCAGGGCCCTACAGGTCCCCCCTTTTACTAAAAAATGAGATTCTGACTTAGGTTACATGGGACATCAGCAGGTCACCTTACCCGTCATGGAAATGCCTGCCCAGGCAATACAGGTGCTGTCTTAGGGTGGTGAGTGCCCCCCAGGCATTACCCATCTCCAAATACTCATTATCATACAGGCTCAGTCGTGTGTGAGCTGCAGAGTTAACTGCTGCCAAAGATCTCAAAGTGGTGCTGGGCTTGCAATCTGTGTGTTCGACACAGAAAAGACCAACAGAAGTCCTAACCCACCCATAGCCAGTAGGCTAAAGGCAACTGAGCCATTCCCTTCCTTAACGAGCCTTACTGCAAATTAGAGTCCTTGTTAGATGGTATCCCAAAAGCAAATGGAACTTGAGTTTATAAATTTATAATTTTCAAAACCAATCGAAATGTATCTAACTATTTAATTAAATTTATCATGCCCAATAGAATGAAAGATTAACTAACTGTGGTAGCTACTTTTGCTGCAAAAGTTTATCCTGTGAGTGTGAAGTGTTTACACAGCTAATCTCCCAAGAGCATTATGTCCTTAGAGGAGGGCCCTTTGCTTTGGAGCATGTGTCATACAAACTGATGTTTCTGCTAGGTATAGAACAGCATTAGAGCATAGGCTCAAGACAATGCTTACAGCAGTTCTCTAGGCAGATACTCGGGAAACTGTCTTCTGGTCAGCTCTGACTGTGGCTGTGGAATATGTGTTTTCATTCCTAGTCACCTGTGAGAGCCATGTTACCTGCTTGGGTCTTATGCAATCAAGTCAGAGAACCTCTTGGGGTCTGGATGTCCTGTACCTGCATGGCAATGGGACAAAATGGAGCACACGTCAACTTGCAACTGGCTGTGAGGTAAAAATAAGACATGTTCTATTAAAAGCTGTTGGAGTGAGGGATGGGAGTGAAGGTTTGACTGTGGATTTTAGCAGGTGAAGGAATCAGAAGTCCACATAGAAGAGGAAGGAATGAGTGAAAGGGGTATCTTAAATCTCATCCCCAGTGTGCATTTGCACACTCACACAGATAGAACAGTTTGGATCCACCTGGATTACACCAACATGTGTGGGGTTGATATGCCACACGAGCTTTGTATAGCAGAAGTAAATAAGGTCATTTTGTTTTGCAGAGTCTTGTTTCCCTTAAACTTTCTTAACTGTAATCTTTAATGTTTTAATTTTAGCTGTCCATATATGTATGGGAGGAGTGGGTATGTGTGCATGACTTCAGGCATCTTTGGAGACCACATACACCAGATATCCCTGGGGTTCAAGTTACAGGCAATTATGAACTACCCATGAGACATGGTGTGGGTTCTGGGAACTAATCAAGAGTAATAGTACTTATCTGAACTGCTGAGCCATCTATCTAGCCCCAAGATCATCTTTATGTTGCTTTACATCTTGCATGAATGTGTGACTAGATGATGGTTCAACCATTTGCTGTGGACTGTCTGATCATATCACAGTATGATGAATAACAGAGTGGGAGGAGGTCCTTAAGGAAAGAACATCAGTGGCTAAAAGGAAAAAGAGCATGGTACCACACTGGATCCCCAAAAAGAGGGCATCTAGAGTGGATTCCTAAAGAAATTCTCATAACTAGAGAAGAGGAAGAGTATATCCATTTGTACTAGAACCTGCTCTCACAGTAACTAATCCAGTCAATTCATGAGGTGTGATTTAATTCCATTTTAAATATACCATCTTGTAATATCCAAGTTTTGCAGTGTGGATTAAATATTCAATACATGTTCTTTGGGGACATGTTCGAGCCATCAGTCCTTGTTTTCTAGGACTTTAATACTCTGCCACAATTTCCAGAATTTGCAAGTAACAGGTTGGGTTTTCTAGAATTAGATTTGAGGGCAAGTTTGAGACCAAGCTACTTATAAGAGATGAAAAACAAAGTACAGAAAGGGGACCTGGAGAGATAGCTCACTAGGAAAAATTGCTTCTCATGTAAGAATAAGAATTTGAGTTCCTGACCACCTGCTGAGGAAAAAAACAAACAAACAAACAAAAAACCAAAAACAAAACCTTGTCATGCATCACTGTAACCCCAGAATTGGAAGACAGAGTCTTGCAGAACCTGGAAGTTTGCTGGTCAATCAAGTTAGCAAAAATTGTGAACTTCTTATTTGGAGTAATATGTGAGGGCATTCACCTGCATTCTTACATATATGCATACACAGATGATATATAAATATATATATATATATTTATAATATATATATTATCCTGTGTATGTGCGTTTGTGTGTATGCATGTGTGTACATATATATATTTCCTTCATTAATATCAGATATTTACATGCTTCATTTATTTTTAAAAGCATAATAAATGTTAGTAAATGTGTATAACTAGTTTAAAAAGATAAGAACTGTGATGTATGCTATATTTTATTGGGAAAAGGTGATGTACAATTAATGGATCAGATAAATTGCAGGCTAAAGCACTGGGTTGGTTTCACACAAATTAGCAGCCTTGTGTATCATTATTTTTGCAGCATATTCCTAAAAGGTCAACTTTACAACATAACAGTTTACTGGGCATGGTGGTGCACAGCAATAATCTCTGGAGTGTTCAAAGCCAGTTTCATCTACATAGCGAGCTCCAGGACAGACAGAGCTTGAGAGTGAGACCCCCAACCCAAAACAAACATACAAAAGATATTTAAGAAGCATTTCTGAGTTAAAATTGCCCTCTGTGAGCCCACTGCATAAGCCCTTTCATTCAGACAGACACATTCCTTCTATGCACAGCTATTTTCAGTCGCCTTCCACTACTACTGTTTCAAACTAAAGCATGGAACCCAAAGTTATGAAATCACAGTTACTGTCTTTATTTAAATGTTTGGAAATGAGCATAGATACTGTCTTTGACCCAGCAGAAATTTGAGCTGAGGCTTTAAAAGATCAGATGAGATTTTTATATAGTTTCCTGAAAAGACACCAAGTCTGCCCCATCTAAACATTGCAGTAGAAAAGTTAAGGAAGTTTGAGAATTCTTCCCCCATTTGTGTCCTAAAATGATTTAGAGCAGTAGGCACGGGGACATTTTACAGTAACTAATACCTGTCTTTCTAAAGGAATGGCTAAGAGCCCAATTTCAGAGCCATTCCACACATCTTTTGACAAAGGACATGCATAACCCCAGTGAAACATACACTCATCTGGCTTTCAGGCTCTGGGATTAAATACTCTTTCTGGGTACCACTGCTTCATAGTAGACATGCAGAACTGTATAGCCTGTCTAAGCAGAAGACCCTGAGACATTATTTAATTACTTTATAATTCGAAACATGGCGTGACATATAAAAGCTTTGTCTTTTTTTTCCCCCTGTGGTAGCTAAGAACTTTCACACCAATACAGTGAAGAATTCCTCAGCTGCCTTATCTACACCTTCATTGTTTCATAGCACAGCCATTAAGCCAGTTATTAGCCAAGTCCTTTTCAGTATAAATTTAACACCTTAATCCATCCACATTTTTTATGAATTCCCACAGGTGATTATTTCTCAGAATAGTTTTGAGTGGCATATTCCTCTTCGGCCTTTCCTAGTAGTCATGGGAATTCCTGGAATATGGGAAAACATTTTCACTACCAACTTGTATTAAGGTGCTCAATTAACAGGAAACATTGTATTAAACCTGGGTAAGGGTTTTCCTTTGTGTTGTATTTCTGGTCTTTGATGGGTTGGTAGTCATCCCTCATAGAAATCAGCTAAGGTGCTGACTTTGCTCTTCATGGCTCACATTGGCTTTGCATTTACAGGAGTTTGCTTTCTCATCCTTTTCTCTTTACAGGATATTCTAAAATTTAGAAGGCTATACAGATAACTGAAAAATGCAAAGGAACAGATTTCTCTGCCACCATGGTCTATCCTTTTTAATGCTTGAATTTAATGTACTATAGCATTTACATTCTGAAAGCTTATCAAGTTCCCATTTTTATAACAAATCAAATTATTTTAAACATGATTAAAACTGTAGCTTACTAGTCTGGTGTGCTTTATCCTGCCCCACTCTGAAGATGGAATTTGAGAATTCTTTAGTAACAAAGTCCCCATAGTGACCCTCAGGCATATTAGAATCTGAAAGCAGTTGACTCACTGAGGGATATTTTACCTGTTTGCAGGCTAGGCTAGGCATTGAAGGGCTCTTAACAATGTAAGGATGCAGGAACACTGCACTGTGTCACAGAGTTCTGCTAAGTGCTGGTGTGAAGCATGCCTTTGTTCCAACATTTAATAGTGAAAAATAAACAATAACAAAAACAAACAGAAAAAGAAGGTATCCATAGCATAGCATGGCTAAACAGCAAATGAACGTCTTAGCAGACTAAAAAGGAACACAAATTCAAATAGGGAAATGTGACGTGTAGAAATGATTATTGGACTTTTGCACTAGAAACTGGACACAGAAGTGGAGTTCCAGTAACACCGCTTGAGGTTGGAGCAAGGGATGGGAAGGAGGGGGCTAAGGCATGGTAGCAACTGGGGCCACGACAGCAATCTGAGGTCAGAAAGGAAACTATAATTCAAACTCAAACTATAATTTCACACAAATTATGGGATTAAAAGAGGAGTGGAATAAAGAACGTCTTGTAACCAATAAGTAAGTCAAGAGAGAGCAAAGTATGGGACCACGAACTACGTCAAACCCAATCACCCAAGGAAAAAAGGTCTGTCTTCAATGGTCTGCCAATCCAAATCCTAAAATCAATGAGAAAATCTTCTACAACTAAATGTAGCCAATAGCACCAGCAATTAATGGCACCAACAAGCAAAATGCAAATGCTCTGTATGAATGACTGAAGGAATGATATGGTTGCCAATGAGAGGGCGGCATGGTCCTGGTGCTCATTCCATGGGTTTAGAAAATGAGAGATTCTGCTCCTCTCTCTGTCTCTTTCTGTGCTTCTCTCCCTCTCCCCTTGATTTGTTCTTGCTCCTGGGTCCTTTACAGGGCTCTTACCACTGAATCACAACTATGTAACAATTGTATGAACTCACCTCAGTCATATTCAGGAATGGTAACAAAGACTTTTAACATAATATCATAAAGGATACATTGACCAATAGAACCACAGAGATAAAATTAACACTGGAAACTAAAAAAATGACCCCTGTACAGTTAAAAGGAAAAAAATATGCTTATTGGCATGGTCATTTTTTTTCACTTTTTTTCTTTCGAAGGCTTTTCCTCACGTCTCAGATGGTAGTATGGTGTATGATACATACGGCCTTAACCGGGTTAGTTTTGCCACATGACTGCAGACATGGAATCAACTTTTTTAACAGTGTACTCTATGATTTTGTACTGTAGAGTCCCAATTACACACATTCTATCTTCTTTGGAAATAGAAGGGATGTTCAAGGACTTGAGTGTCCCTGCTACATATGTAGTCAACTATGCAGCATCCAGTGACAAATGGAATATACAACTGATTTCAGAGTAAGTCATCAAGGTCCAAACAAGCTGAGGGGACTTGACTATTTAAAAGACAGGAACTTAGTATGCTTCTCACCAAACACGGTAGAGATATATAGAGCATTATTACCTAAAATTGTAGATGGCACTTACTTTTTGAGCATGGAACTGTGTTTGATATATATGCTTTATTTCTGAGCCTTTCAGGGATCCAGGTTGTGATGTTCCTCATTTCATTTATGATGAAACAAATCAATGGAGATAAATAAAGCATGACTTGGCAGATATTCCTGTTATCAAACTGTGTGCATCCCCAAAGACTTTTCTACAATTTGTTATTACCATTTTAATTTTCCTAATACTTGTTCTTTAAAAGTGTTTAAAATCTTTTATCCAGTAAGAAAAAGAGGCAGCAACATGAGTTTTGTAACAATGAGTGATATATTTTCAAGTGAGAAATAATGGCATAATTCCAGAAAAAGGATTTCATGACCTCATATGTACAGGATATCCAGGAATTATCTGCATGAAGGCATTGACAAAAAGATAGATAATGTTATTTGAACTGGATGCTCACATTGAACACGACAAAAATCTGTAACACATGATAGGATTTCTAATAAAATGTTTTAGAATTACCTTATTTTTCATGAAAAAATATTTTAAAACATTCAAGAAATCTGTCCTCATTTTTTTATCCATTTCAAACTGTCACATTGTTCTTACTCTTCCTTGGTATGATATTCTTATGCTGAATGTAAGCATGTGTAGTTGTTGTTTAGCTCTCAGGTTCCAGAAGACTAAGGAAAAATAGTTAATCACGTTTTATCATTTCAAAATATGCAAGGCGAAAGTCAGAAAATTATGGAAGTCCAAAGCAGATGATAGGAAATAAGTCTTTACTTATGGATAATCAATGAGCTGCAAGTTCAGAGATCCTGTCTCAATAAATATGGGAGAGAATAGTTGAAGAAGAAACTCAGTATCAATCTCTGACCTCAACACATGTTTGCACAGATAGGCACACCTCAACACACACACACACACACACACACACACACACAGAGAGAGAGAGAGAGAGAGAGAGAGAGAGAGAGAGAGAGAGCAGGGTAATAAATTTATCTTAACATTAAGTTCTACTAATGAGGAAGGGAGAAAGGAGGAAGTGAGGAGGATAAACTATCTAATCCCTACTACCTCACTGGATACCCCTATATGAGTCTACTGCTACTCTTTGGCATGACCAATGTGACTATCTTCTCTATAACCATTCACCTCATGGTTGATTTAGCAAAAACCCTCTCTTCTTTTTCTTTCATTCCTTCAAAATACTCAGACATTTAAAATTGATAATAATAAAGCCATCTTCTGGACACAAAAATGTCTATGATGAGTTTGTGATTGTGTTTGTCGTAGAGTTCAGCAGCTATTGACATGATGTAATATAGTCAATTACACAAACTTCCCTCAGTTATGTTATAAGCTAATGAAACTTGTTCAAAGGTAATTATAGTACAAGTAAATACAAGAAACATCAAGTGAGAGTTGGAGATAGTATTGTATAATTAAGAAGAGGCCATCATGTTTTTCTATAGCTATAAATACTACCAATCTAAGATGGACATTTTAGGCAGAAGAAAATAATTAAACTTCAGCTTTTTTTTGCTTCTTTCCAGTGATGTATTTTTTGCATACTGTAGTTATGCAGTTTTCTTTAAAATCCAGAGTTGTCTTCACAATAATGAAATGCTACTTCATTCAAAATCCATATTGAGTATTCCTACCTTAAAGACTTTTAAATATTATTTTAAACATGTATGTGTGCATGTGTGTTTCACTGTGTAGGTCTCTGTGTGTGACTGCAGGTTCCTAAGGAGGTCAGAGGCCTCAGATCTCCTCATGCTCCAGTTGCAGGTCATAGTGAACCACCCAACACGGTTGCTTGGAATTGAACTCTGGTCCTCTGCAAGGGCAATATGTCCTCTGAACTTCCAAGCCACCTCTCCAGACCCCTGTTTTTTTCTATTTTGTTGATTTACATGTATCAAGAAGAGTATTTCTTTCATCTTAAACCTAACCCTTGACCTTTCTATCCTCTACCTACCATTTTCCAGACTCTCTTCTCTCTCTTCCTTCTTTCCCCTCGTGAAGTGTTACTTTCAGAATAATCTTCTAACTCTTCCATTATGTCAGTGGGAAGAGTTACCATTCGCTTCATGATTTTGGAGAGACTTCTCATGTGAATCTCAGATTCTTCAATTAGAATGGTGATATGTGGGCCTGGAGAGACAGCTCAGCAGTTAAGAGCACATTGCATTCTTGCCGAGGACCAGAGTTCAGTTCTCAGCACCCACAGAAGGTGGTTCACAACTACCTGTAACTTCAGTTGAAAGGATCCAACAACCTCTTATGGCCTCTGTAAACACTGCCCTTGTGCAATCATTCACACTTAAACATATACATATGCACATAATTGAAAACAAGTCTAAAGAAAAGCGATGTTTGTGTCCTATGATTATTGGTGAGCCTACATGAAAGTATAGTTACTTATCTCTGGTATGCACAGTAAGATCAATAAACGTTCAAGTAGTTTCTCTTTTCCACATCTGATAAATTTTCAAATGATTTAATAGGCTAGTGGGAAAGAAAGAACTTCTGCAATTTCATCCAAAAGACATTCTTCCATCCATTCCTCTGGGAGATGGTAACTTTAACCTTGTGTTCAATTGAGGCTAGCCATTCATTGTGCTAACAATAAATCACTTTGCCTCATCAATTTTGGTTTCTTACCAGATAAACACTGTGATCTGCGGGATTTAAAACATATGTAACTTCATTTGTGCATTCAGTGTGCTGAAAACAAGTTTAGAAGCAAAGAAGGGAAGGGAAGGGAAGGGAAGGGAAGGGAAGGGAAGGGAAGGGAAGGAAAGGGAAGGGAAGGGAAGGGAAGGGAAGGGAAGGGAAGGGAAGGGAAGGGAAGGGAAGGGGAGGAGAAGGGAAGGGAAGGGAAGGAGAAGGGGAGGGAAGGGAAGGGGTGAGGGGGAGAAAACAAAACACAGGAGAAGAGAGGAAGGGAGAGGGGAAAGAAACAGAATGAAAGAAGATGAAGAGAAGCAGAGAGGAGTTGTGGGACATTTAATTTTATTTTATTAAGACATTTTTCTATTCATTTTACATACCAATCACAGATCTCCCTCCTCTACCTCCTGCCCCTCCAGCCTCTCCCTCCCAACCCCCCCCTTCCCTCCTACAAGAAGGTAAGGCCTCTCATGAGGAGTCAGCAGAACTTGGTACATTCAGCAGAGGCAGGTTCAAGCCCCTCCCCCTGCCTCAAGGCTGTGCAGGGTGTGCCATATAGAAATAACAGAGACATGTGACTGCCTAGACAGTCACCCCAAGGTTCCTCTGCATTGTTGGGACATCCATATTCTGCCTACAGGCCTAGAGTATCTGACAGACATTTTGTGAAGCAGGAATTTTTGAAGGACTGCCCTGCCTTGCTGTGGGATGAACACTTGTAAATGCAAACTAGGGATAAGTTTTGGAGGCAGTTCTTACTTTTCCTCATCTTACTTGAGTGAATCTGCCTCTGCTCACACTACAGTTAACCACCCACATCCCTTCCTTTTCCTCTGCTTTTCAAAGGTTTCTTTTTTTTAATTTTATAATTAATTTAATTTTACATATCGGCCAAGGATTCCCCTGTCCTCCCTCCTCCCACCCGCCCCACCCTCCCCTTTCCCACCTCCTCCAAGGCAAGGTCTCCCCTGGGGATTCAGCTCAGCCTGGTAGATTCAGTTGAGGTAGGTCCAGTCTCCTCCTCCCTTCACCTAGGCTGAGCAAAGTGTCCCAGCATAGGCCCTAGGTTCCAAAAAGTCAGCTCATGCACCAAGGACAGGTCCTGGTCCCACTGCCTGGGGGCCTCCTAAACAGATCAAGATAATTGACTGCCTCACTTATCCAGAGGGCCTGATCCAGTTCCATGGGGGCTCCTCAGCTATTGGTTCATAGTTCATGTGTTTCCACTAATTTGACTATTTGTCCCTGTGCTTTTTGCAATCATAGTCTCAATATCTCTTGCTCATATAATCCCTCCTCTCTTTCATCGTTTGGACTCCTGGAACTCCAAATGGGGCTTGGCCATGGATCTCTACATCTGCTTCCATCAGTCACTGGATGAGAAAAGGGTCTCCCCTTTGAGGACTGGCAATTACTTAAACTCTACTACAAGATTTTTCTCTTTTAGATTCTCCTAGTGTTTATTATTCACACCCTTCATTTGGTCTGCATTACATATTGATTTACACAGTTACTTAAGCTTGCATGCCTCCATGATTTTACATACTACCATAGTTGATTACCAATTCCCTGGGTATTGGCTTAATTCTAACACTGCTCCCAGCCTCTTGGTGTTTGATTTTATAGATACTAAGTATGTCTTTGTTGATTCATATAAGAGATGATATTTTAACAATCTTTTTTAGAGAAAACATAACCCAGATTTTCTCTTGTTTAAATATAAATTGTTCCAATTATAATTTTAAAGGCAATGAATTTATTCAATTAATATAAAATAAATCACTTGTTATTTACATGCTTGTAAAGTGTGTTAAACTAAATCAGGTTTTCTATAAAATTTGCTTCTCATAGAGTTAGCCTTATATGGAATGCAGGTTGCATTTATTTACTTAAGAATACATGTAGCTAGAATTTTCCTGCCTGGCCCATGGTCAGGATAAATGTCTCTCACCTGCCAGTCCCACAGCCGCTCAGATCCAACCAAGTAAACACAGAGACTTATATTGCTTACAAACTGTATGGCCGTGGCAGGCTTCTTGCTAACTGTCCTTATATCTTAAATTAATCCATTTCTATAAATCTATACCTTGCCACATGGCTCGTGGCTTACCGGCATCTTTACATGCTGCTTGTCCTGGCGGCAGCTGGCAGAGACTCCCTCCGCCTTCCTGTTCTTTTAATTCTCTCTGTTAGTCCCGCCTATACTTCCTGCCTAGCCACTGGCCAATCAGTGTTTTATTAGCAACACATTTGCCATACAGAACATCCCACAGCAAATACATATGTATGTACATATACATGTATGTACATAACAACAATTAATGTAAAAAGGTCATGATTTTGAAAGAAAGCAAGGAGGGATATAGTGGAGTAATTGGAGGTAAAAAAAGAGAAAGGGAAAATTATGTGTTATAATCTCAAAAAATAAAAAATAATAATTTTTGAAGATCAACCGTGTTAAGATGTTGATTATAAAAAGAGAATTAACAACATCTATCACTCATATCTGGAACACTTCAATACAGGCATACAGAACAGTTTTTAAATTGTGGATTCTTTTATTAAAGACTCACTCAGTGTACTTTATACTTTCTTTCCCAAAAGAAGTCTAGCTCTCAAATAGAGAGTTATCCAAATGGAAGATGCTGTATTTCTAAATGAAGTGTCATTAAAAGCAGGAAGAAGAAGAGCATTTATTCACCATGTCTTAAACCACCCTGCCTTCATTTGTACTGCTGTTGAAGTATATTTCTTAAGCCCTTGATGTGACTATATCAGCAAAATATAATAAATTAACATGAATAATCCTCGACTTTTATTATACTGTATCTTTTTACATGAAAAGCATATAAGTAGGCATGAAATACCATGAATTTTCTACCTCTAACTGCATTATATAAAGAGCTGTCATAGGCATATGAAGTGCTTTTAATCTGAATGAACTTCATTAGCTTTGGATTTAGTTGTGCATTCAGGGTACAAGTTGAAAGGCCTACCTGTTTGCTCAGGCTTTTCTTGGAGTTTGCCTGAGCAACACAGAAGGGATATAGTAAGATGTGATAGAAGTATTTGAAGAAATGATTATAAGAAAAGCCACTTTTGAATATTCGCAGAGACCTACTGAGTAGACTTATGCATTTAATTGGAAGCTGATCAAGAGGTGTTCAACAGGAGCTTTTACTTAGGAGGGAGACTCCATTACAGAAACTCAGTTACCTAGGGACCATGAACAGTCTGAGATGAGGCATCATATTCCAGAGGGACAAGAAAAGTCCATAAACAACACAATTGTTAGACACATCTTCAACCAGTCTCACAAGCCTGTAGAGCACATATGGCTATTTTAATCTGTTTACAGACGACATATAGAAGCCTAAGAGGGTTAAACATTTGCCCAAGACGGCCAAGTTAGGTTCCACAGTTGTTAAGATTGGAAAACAGGCACTCTGGCTCCAAAGCACTCTTTAGAAACTCAGTATGCAGAAAACAGAAAATATATACATAATATTAAAGTCAAAGATTCTATAGCTAAAAAACTTACATTTGCAGGAGATAATTGTTATGTAAAAGCAGAAGAACATAATACTAACAATGTGGTACTTATGATTTGCTTATAACTATGATAGAAAAATTGAAAGAAAAAAGATGCAGGAAAGAAAACAGATGTAGAAAACAAAAGTGGAAAATGAAACTCATAGTGACGACCACAACCATGTTAAACCATAAATGAGGCCTCTGTGAGGATAGGGCAGTGGTGGTGGACTAAGAGATTTTGTGTGTGTGTGTGTGTTTATCCATTTCTCAACTCAAATAATGCCCAATTTGAAAATGAGATATATCACTTATAAAAACAATACTGGGATTAGTGAAGTAACATATATATTTCTGATAGGTAGTAAATTAGTTTCATTTATTCATTATGTAATATATACATAAATTAAAAACCTCATGCATGCCATTAGTATACATACTTTTTAATCTATCAGTCAGTATATAAAGTCATACATTAAATATTAGGATGTTGAGGTCATGAATATAAATCCAAGGATAACAGCATCATATAAATTCTAGGTCATGAATAATTCAGATGTCAGTGAATATTATGTCACCCAGAAAGTGAGTTGGGTGATGTGACAGCTATCTTTAATGAAATGAACCTACAGATACTAAAGATGCACATGGAGAAATTAGATCAAATCACTCTGTGAAATGATAAATAGGAAGGTCTGGTGTTTGTAAAAACTCTTGAAATGCCAGAATTAAGTTAGATACTATCCATTTTAAAAGTGAAATGGAAGAACACAGCATGAATGGTAAAATTTAGCTTGATTCTTGGAAGGATTTCATAGGGGAGATTGTTAGGAACCGTCTACATTCCAGAACCAGGAGCCCTGCCAACCCACCTTCAGCATCCCAATCAGCCACATCATCACCAGTCACCAAGCACAACACGTGCACCCTTTCAAAGGTTCCCACATCACAGCCCAGTTCCTCTAGCTCTCTGCCTTTCTTGCTCTCTGTGTCTCTTGCTCTCTTTTGGTGTCTCTTTATGTCTAACCCCACCTCCCACAAATATACTGCATGAAATCTGCTGTGTGGTGTGATTTCTGTGGTATTCCTTGACCCAGATCTGTTAAGGTGCTCTGCTGCCAAAACCCCGACAGCTGATAGATTTCAATATGGAAGTCTTTCTCTTCTATAAATAATGATATGGGGAGGAAGAATGTCAGATGAGAAAAGAGCAGAAGCAAAGTCAAAATCTGAAATCGCTTGTCCAGGATAAATTCAGTGAATTCCATGTAGTCTGCTACTGATGTCTTTTAAAGTACAATGAACAAAGGGGAACTAGGAAAAGATGGGTACCAGGAGATGAAGATCTACAGGTTGGTGAAGAAAGTTAGTATTTATGAGTTGGGAATACAGCTCAGTTGGTACAGTGCTTGGGAAACATTTATAAAATCATGAGTTCAATGCCCATCACAACATGAACCAGTCCTATGGCACACACTTTTGATCCCAAGCATTCAGGAAGTATAAGGAGATTTCAAAGTTCAGAGTCAGGCTTGGCTACATACTGAGTTAAACATCATCCTGGGATACAGGAGACCTTGCCTGACAGAAGGGGGAAAGGGAAGAGAGAGTGGATGAGGACACGAAAAAAGAATTTGTAACAGCATCTGACAAATGCAAAGCTCTAGAAAAGAAGAAGGTGTGATCTTTAAATGCTCTTTTGTAATGGTAAAGTTGAGTTTCCTGGGATCACATAGTTGGTCTTCATGTTTTGTTTTTTAGCATAGTACTTCCTGTGATCAACCATATGTATATGCTAGAGGGTGGATATAGTGATGACAAGTAAGGACAGACATATCCATGGAGACAACTGAAATTTACTGGGATGCTCTAGCCTCTACTATCTGTGGGCTAATGGCTAACTTTGTAATATAGAAATCAATGAATTTGTTTCAGAACACAGTTTTAACAGATGAACATTCACAATTCAGAACACTACTTTAATTAGGAAAACCAACATGATAAGAATGCTTTGCACTGGGATGCACAAAGAAAGCAAATCCTGCTGTCTTTCAGCCAGTGGGTGTTATCCTTGCATAAGAACCCAAGGATCATGCCCTTAATTAGCTAATTATTGAGAAATTAGAAAGGACTCACTTAACAAGGAACACATACCCCATGAAACAAATGGCATGACTAGTGAGGAAATTTACTTTCAAGAATTAATAAAGAGTGTCAATGATCTACATATGGTATTCATGTGTAATTAAAAACAAATTATAGTGTGGAGAAACATTAAACATGCTAGCAAATTAATTTCCTCAATTAAGACAAAAAACTTCCAAAATTTTAAATAGAAAACATATGTATTTCTGAATGAAGTATGGAAATGATTTCCTTCTGTCTGACTTTATGTTTATTTGAAAGAATCAACAAGACTGTAGAAATACACAGTGAACATGTCACTGACACTATGGTGAACTAGACCCTGATCAACAAGAGCAAGAGTAATCCCCTCCTCATTTATTTTGGCAATTTTCCTTCTTTTAATTAAACACAGTATATTTGAACAGTAAAATATAATCTATCATAAATAGAGTATTCCTCTTTTTTCATCATTGTTATATAACAACAAATAAAATATCCCAGATGTAAGACAAGGAAATATCGAGTCAATTAGACTCAACAAATATTTACCCAATTCCTGCAGAAGGAAAAAGATGCACACTGTGGGTTGTGTTTTCATATCAAAACACCTTTTGCTTATGTTCTGTGCAGCTCAGGCTCAGCTATGATCCAATGGTGTATATAGAACTAGTTGAACTGTAAAGCGTAAGTGGGAGTACCCCTGTCAGGGAAACAGGCAGGCTAACTGCAGATCTTTATCTATCCCTCAGCTCTTCCAAATCCACCCCCCATCTCATCCCTACAGTGCAGTGGACTACCTGATGAGGCTTCTCCTCCCCATCCCTCCATCTCTGGTGGATCACACAGTATCTTCCCCTCTTAACTTCCTTCCCCCATTCATTGCTTTAGCCTAGCCTCCAACAGCATCAGGCACTCCCTGAGAACCCACAGGATATTTCATCCAGGGAAGCAGGGAAGCTAACTTACAGATCTTCACCATGCCATCCATTCCTCCAAGTCCAATCCCCAGTCTCATCCCCATCTCTGTAGAACCACACACTGTGCACTCTCCCCACTTTCTGCCTCCATTCCTAGGGAACTAAGCAGGTCTCAGTGGAACACCATGTTGTCCACCCTCCTGTGGACACCCTCAGCATCCTCTTAAGCCCATTCCCATTCATAAATGTCAGCTCACAATACCTAGAAACACATTTTACTTAGAACCTCCAATGGCTACACTTATCAGAACCCTGCAGAGGAATTTCCTACAAAATAACACACAGCCACCAAACTCTTCTAAAACATAACAAAGGCAACAGAAACCAAGGAATAAAACACCCAACAAAGACAAGACCAGATATCAGCACTTAGAATTAAAATATTCCTAAACCTAGCCGCCTCAATGACAGTGTAAAAACACAATCATTAACAGCCAGGACAATTTGTTTCCACTAGAGCTTATCACCCAACTAAAGCAAACTCTGAGTATTGAAACATAACTAAAACACAAGAAAAAGACCATAAAATACCCTTTATGAAGATGATAGGAATTGAATTAAAAAGGAAATTAATAAATCCCTTAATGAAATCCATGTAAACACAGTGAAAGGAAATGAATAAAATAGTTCAAGATCTGAAAGTAGACATAGAATCATAAAGAAAAGCCAAACAGAGGGAAATTTGAAAATGAAAAATTTTAGGAACTGAACAGGAACCTCATAGGCAAACCTCACCAGCAAGAACACAAGAGATGGAAGAAAGACTCTCAGGCATGGAAGATATGATATAAGAAATTGATACCTCAGACAAAGAAAATGTTAACTCTAAAAAATTAATAGTACAAAACATCTAGGGAAACTGGAACAGGATTAAAAACAAAATATAAAAGTAATAAGAATATCATTGTTTTTCTTTGCTGAGTAATACTCCATTGTGTATATATGTACATTTTATTTATTCATTCTTCAGTTGAAGGGCATCTAGGTTGTTTCCAGGTTCTGTCTATTACAAATAATGCTGATATGAACATAGCTGAGCATGTGTCCTTGTGGTATGATTGAGCATTCCTTGGGTATATGCCCAAGAGTGGTATATTTGGGTCTTGAGGGAGGTTGATTCCCAATTTTCTAAGTAAGCACCATATTGATTTCCAAAGTGGCTGTACAAGTTTTCATTCCCACCAACAGTGGAGGAGTGTTCCCCTTGCTCCACATCCACTCCAACACAAGCTATCTTCAGTGTTTTTTTTTTTTTATCATAGCCATTCTGACAGTTGTAAGATGGTATCTCAGAGTCATTTTGGTTTGCATTTCCCTGATGACTAAGGATGTTGAGCCATTTGATTAAGACTAAGGATACCTTTCAGCCATTTGAGATTCTTCTGTTGAGAATTCTCTGTTTAGCCCATTTTTTAAAATTGGACTGTTGGGTATTTTGATGTCTAATTTCTTGAGTTCTTTATACGTTCTGGATATCAGTCCTTTGTCAGATGTGGGGTTGGTGAAGAACTTTTCCCATTCTGTAGGCTGTCGTTTTATCTTGTTGACCATGTCCTTTGCCCTACAAAAGCTTCTCAGCTTCAAGAGTTCCCATTTATTAATTATTTCTATCAGTGTCTTTGCTACTGGTGTTATATATAGGAAGTGATCTCCAGTGCCAATGCATTCAAGACTACTTCCTACTTTCTCTTCTATCAGGTTCAGAGTAACTGGATTTATGTTGAGGTCTTTGATCCACTTGGACCTAGGTTTTGTACACGGTGACAGATATGGATCTATTTGCAGCCTTCTGCAAGTTGACATCCAGTTATGCCAGCACCATTTGTTGAAGATGCTTTCTTTTTTCCATTGTATAGTTTTGACTTCTTTGTCGAAAATCATATGTTCATAGGTGTTCGGATTAATGTCAGGGTCTTCAGTTCAGTTCTATTGGTCCACATGTTGGTTTTTATGCCAGTACCAAGCTGTTTTTATTACTGTAGCTCTATAGTAGAGCTTGAAGTCTGGGATCATGATGCCTCTAGAGGTTTGCAGGCAAATGGATGGAACTAGAAAAAAATCATCCTGAGTGAGGTAACCTAGACTCAGAAAGACAAACATGGTATGTACTCACTCATAAGTGGATACTAGATGTAAAGCAAAGGATAACCAGACTGCAATCCACAACTCCAGGGAGGCTACCTAGTAAAGAGGACCCTAAGAAAGACACAGGGATTGCCCAATGACAAAGAAATGGATGAGATCTACATGAGCAAACTGGGGGTGAAGGGGGTAATGGAGGGCAAGGATTGGGGAAAAGAGAACTTACGGGAGTGGGAGGTCCCAGCTGGATCAGGAACAGAGTGGGAGAACAAGGAAAGAGATACCATGATAAATGAAGACCTCATGGGAATAGGAAGAAGCAGAGTGCTAGAGAGGTCCCCAGAAATCCACAAAGATACCTCCACTATAGACTACTGGCAATGGTCAAGAGAGTGCCTGAGCTGACCTACTCTGGTGATCGGATGGCTGAACACTCTAACTATCAGGACAGAACTCTTTTCCAGTGACTGATGAAAGCAGATGCAGAGATCCAAGGCCAAACTCCAGGTGGAGCTCCCGGAGTCCAAACGATGAAAGAGAGGAGGGATTATATGAGCAAGAGATATTGAGACCATGATTGCAAAAAGCACAGCGACAAATATCTAAACTAGTGGAAACACATAAACTGTGAACCAAAAGCTAAGGAACCCCCATGGAACTGGACCAGGGCCTCTGTATAAGTAAGACAGTTGATTAGCTTGAACTGTTTAGGAGGCCCCCAGGCAGAGGACCAGGACCTGTCTTTGGTGCATAACCTGGCTTTTTGGAATCTAGGGCCTATGCTGAGACACTTTGCTCAGCCTTGGTGTAGGGAGGAGGGGACTGGACCTGCCTCAACTGAATCTACCAGGCTGGGCTGACTCCTGAGGGGAGACCTTGCCTTGGAGGAGGTGGGAAAGGGGAGGGTGGGGCGGGTGGGAGGAGGGAGGACAGCGGAATCCTTGGCTGATATGTAAAATTAAATCAATTATAAAATAAAATATAAAAAATGAATAATAATAATAATAATAATAATAATAATAATAGTAAAGTAATAGGAATAGAGGAAGGAGAAGAAACCCAGGTCAAAGACACAGAAATATTTTTCAACAAAATCATAGAAGAAAACTTTTCCAACCTAAAGAAAGAGATGCCTATCAAAGTACAAGAAGCTTACAGAACACCAAATAGACTGGACCAGAATCAAGACTGCAAATTGTCTAGTTAATGTATATAATATACTAGCAGCATTCATATAAGAAATGTTGAGGCAAGTTCTGTATGACTTTCCAAGATGTTTCATTATGGACCCCTGGCTTAAATCTACACACCATAGTAAGGTATACATTTTGCTCAGATTTTCATGACTGGTGTTATTTTAGATTGCGGAGGGATTAAAATGACTTTACAAAGTATCCTTAAATTGTGGCTAACAGATCAGCACCCTTAATACACCTTGGAATGTATTGGGAATGCAGACTTGAAGGATGCGCTTAACACCATCTGCTTCCGCATCAGCAACTGTAAGAAGTAAAAGGATGCTGGGCAGGGGGTGTCTGAGCATGCTCAAGATTGTTCCCACAATATTATCCCTGTAAATCAGAGATGAGGGCAAGAATTTTCTCCAATCATTTTATCTGTTTGGACACTTATCCAAGGGTGTTGTTTCTTGCCCTTTTACTTCCCACTTGTGTTTTTGTGGCACTTTTACCTTTCTACAGTAAGAAATAAGAAAGAAATGAAAAGAAAAACAAGATAAGATTCTTTAATTTGACCATCTGTGGTGATTAGTATTGATTGTCAACAGGACAAGATCTAGAACCCTGAAAAAGATGAGCCTCTGTGCAGATCTGGGAGCAATTGTTAGAGTAAGTTAATTGAGGTGGGGACCTCACCCTAAATGTGGACAGTCTCACTCCACAGGCTGGGGTCCTGGATTTAATATAATAATAATAATAATAATAATAATACAATGTGACCAGAAACCTCTTGCTCAAAATACCATGTCCCTGTCATGATGGAATGTGCTCTCAGGAACTGTAAACTGCAGTCAGCACTTCGTTCCTTAAGCTGGCTTTAGTCATAGCAATAAGACAAATAATCACTAACCACACCGTTAATACGTTAGTGGGTTAGAAACTTCAGTTAGCAAGCATGTGCTCTGCTGTAGTGTGTGATTTCGTAGAACTATGGAGTTTTTAGCAGATCCTGTTAAGCTACTTTAAGAAATCTAGTCCCGTCATTCCTATCTTCTTATTAAGAGTAATCAAATGGAGAGAAACAGGCCCCTGTTCTGCACTTAAGTCAAACTCTTGTTCCCAGAGTGAAATCGAAGTAAAGTTAAGAAAAAATTTATTTGGTTCCAGAATATAGTTGGAAAAATCTTTTCACCAATTAACTTACCAATTTTTACAACAACCTCTATATATAACTTGAGAAGAAAAAGTCCCAGTTATATTTTCTCTTGTGGAAATCTATACATTGAGATTAATGTATATTCAATATTTGAGGTTTGGATCAAAAGAATCAAGGTCTTTACAGATGAACTATCTGAAGTTTTGTGTTTTTAACCCATGTCCATTAGAAGCTTTTTACTCCCTTTATGTTCCAATCATAGCGTTGGAAGTCAGATTTCTGTAGGTTTGTTTTTCAGTTCTGAGTTTGGAAACCAGGATTTTATACAGGCTAGGTAGGCACTCACATTACCACTGAACTACAACCTGTCCATCTATAGACTGTTAAAACTGTATTTGAATGGTTTCTCTCTCTAGGAGATGAAAATTCCATACACGTGTCTCTTATTGACCCAATATAATGGCAAAGGTAGGAAAATTTTCTCTGCAGACAACAAAATGTCCAAAATTATAGACAATGTATAAAAACCATTAAAATTCACATCATAAAAATAACTTAGCTTACTAAATAATTTAAATGAACATTTACACATTTATAGTAATCAAATAAATTGAATGTTGGATGAAGATAAGCCTAATGTATGGTTGAAAGTGGAAGCACGTTTGTATGACATATAGCTTTAAGTACTGCTTGAGTACATGTTCTGACATGAAGGGTTTGCTCAAATGAAACTAAGTAGAGGAGGAATTCACAAGTGTGTGCCGTTTCAGTGAAGAATTGTTATTTTAGGAAAGTTTAAGTACTTGGTAAAGAACACGGTGAATGGAGTGATTAAAAATGGCTAAGGGACAAGGGCTCAGTTTCTCAAGATAAAATATGTGATCCCAGTAGTAAATGCCACTGTTTCTAAATACACACACACACACACACACACACACACACACACACACACACACACGACACACAAAAAGGAATTTTTAGCTGAAAATAGATTTTTTCTCATATAATATATTCTGATTTCAATTTCCCCTCCCTCTACTCCTCCTACTTCCTCCCTACCTCCCCCCCATTGGACCACCCCCTTTCTGTCTCTCATTAGAAAAAATAAAACAGGCTTCTTTGTGCTAATAATAAAACATAATATTATAAGATGTAATAAGATACAACAAAAACTAGCACATAAAAATAAGAAAAAACAAACTAGTAGAAGGAAAAGAGCCCAAGAAAAGGCACAAGAAACAGATACAGATGCAGAGGCCCACTCATTCCCATACTCAGAAATCCCATAAAAACACTAAACCAGCAGCCATAAATAAAGGACTTGTAGGGTAGAAAGAAAGAAGTGTTTGTGTGTGTGTGTGTGTGTGTGTGTGTGTGTGTGTGTGTGTGTTAAGAAAATAAAAATAAAAAGTAAGATTTAAAAAGGGGAAAGCCCTAACAAGATGTTATGTGACAAGGAACCTCTAAAGATGCCATTGAGTTCTCTTCCTGTTGTCCATCTACTGCTGGGCATGAAGCCTACCCTTAAGAGTACTTTGTTTCCCCAGTAAGACTCCCTTGAAGAAAACTAAGTTGTTTTTTTTTTTTATAATTTATTTTATTTTATTTTACAACATAA
>CABHPQ010154785.1:0-17530 GCA_902168405.1 Peromyscus aztecus | reverse complement strand
CCAGACAGATCAAGCCAATCAACTGTCTCACCCATTCCGAGGGCCTGATCCAGTTGGGGGCCCCTCAGCCATTGGTTCGCAGTTCATGTGTTTCCATTTGTCTGGCCACTTGTCCCTGTATTCCATCCATCTCCTGTCCCAACAACTCCCGCTCACACAAACCCTCCTCCTTCTCGCCAACTGGACTCCCGGAGCTCCACCCAGGGCCCGACCGTGGATATCTGCATCCAGCTCCCTCAGTCACTGGATGGGGCCTCTAGCACGACAATCAGGGTGTTTAGCCATCCTATCACCAGGGTAGGTTTGATCGGGCTACCCCTCGACCATTGCCAGCAGTCTACTGTGGGGGCATCTCCGTGGATTTCTGTGGGCCTCTCCTACACTCTGCTTCTTCTTATTCTCATGTGGTCTTCAACAAGGCAAAGCGACAGCCCACAGAATGGGAAAAGATCTTCACCAATCCCACATCTGACAGAGGACTGATATCCAGAATATATAAGGAACTCAAGAAATTAGACATCAAAATTCCCAACAGTCCAATTAAGAAATGGGCTATAGAACTAAACAGAGAATTCTCAGCAGAGGAAACACAAATGGCTGAAAGACATTTGAGGAATTGCTCAACATCCCTAATCATTAGGGAAATGCAAATCAAAACAACTCTGAGATACCACCTTACGCCAGTCAGATTGGCTAAGATCAAAAACACTGAAGACACCTTATGCTGGAGAGGATGTGGAGCTAGAGGAACTCTCCTCCATTGCTGGTGGGAATGCCAGCTGGTACAGTCACTGTGGAAATCAATATGGCGCTTTCTTAGAAAATTGGGAATCAATCTCCCCCAAGATCCAGCTATACCACTCTTAGGCATATACCCAAGGAATGCTCAAACATACCACAAGGGCACTTGCTCAGCTATGTTCATATCAGCATTATTTGTAATAGCCAGAGCCTGGAAACAACCTAGATGCCCTTCAACCGAAGAATGGATAAATAAACTGTGGTACATATATACAATGGAATACTACTCAGCAGAGAAAAACAACGACATCATGAGGTTTGCAGGCAAATGGAGGGATCTAGAGAAAATCCTCCTGAGTGAGGTGACCCAAACTCAGAAAGACAAATATGGTATGCACCCACTCATAGGAGAATACTAGTGGCGGAACAAGGATGACTGGACAGCTACTCACAACACCAGGGAGGCTACCTGGATAGCAGGACCCCAGGAGAGACACGGGGATCGCCCAATGACGGAGAAATGGATGAGATCTACATGAACTGTCTGGACGTGAGTGGGGGTGGTGAGGGGTGGGGGGCGAGGGAATGAGAACTTGGGGGAGCAGGAGGTCCCGACTGGATCAAGAACAGAGAGGGAACACAGGGAATGTTCATGAGAGATGAAAACTAAGTTTTTATTTGCAAGTTATTATCAGCTGGAAGTGACTTCTGGTTTAGGGATGGAGGCATGTGTCTACTTCTTTCAGTGCTAGGACCCCATTTGGTGCAGACCCATGCAAAGTCTGTGCAGGAGGCTTCAGTTTCTGTGAGTTCATATGTGGGATGATCCTGTTATTTAGATGGCCTTGTTTTCTTGGTCTTCTCCATCTACTATTGCTCTTTTACTCTTTCTGCCTCTTCTTCTGCAAGGTTCACTGAGCACTGAGGGGAGGGATTTGAAGGAGGCATCCTAATAGCGGCACAGTGTTCTTAGGTCTTTCACACTCTGCATAAAGTGGACTGTGAGTCTCTGTATTTCTTCCCATCTGCTGCAGGAATAAGCTTCTCGGATGATGGCTGAGCAAGGTACTGATCTATGAGTATAGCCAAATGTCATTAGGAGTCACTTTATTGCTTTTCTTCTTCCTTCCTTCCTTCCTTTCTTTTTTGAGACAGGGTTTCTCTGTGTAGTTTTGGTGCCTGTCCTGGATCTCACTCTGTAGACCAGCCTGACCTCGAACTCACAGAGATCTGCCTGGCTCGGCCTCCGAGGTGTTAGTATTAAAGGCATGCACCACCACCTCCCGGCTCATTTTCTTTCTTTTGTGTGGTTTTTCAGGGTTTCTCTGTGTAGCCTTGGCTGTCCCAGAACTCACTCTGTAGTTCATGCTGGTCTTGAACTCAAAGATCCCCCTGCTTCTGCCTCTGGAGTGCTGGGATTAAAGGCGTGTTCCACCACTGTCTGGCTTTTTTTTTTTTTTTTTTTTAGAACAGTAATATTTGGTTTTACCCTAGGTTCCTGGGCTATCTATTCTCAGACTTCAGACTCTTGGTCATTCAAGCAGTGTCAGGTACGGGTTCTTTTTCATGGAGTGAGCCATACAAATCAGATATTAATTGATTAATCCAACAAACTTTGTGGCACCAGTGCCCTAGCATATCTTTCAGATAGTATGTCTTTATAGATCAAAGGGTTTGATGCTAGATTAGTATTTATATTTTTGCTTTGTTAGTATGCAGAGTACCTTCATGTACCAAAGATGCTCAGACATAGACGTGGAGGCTCTCTCTATAAACACCAGCTCAGCTCCTCCATTTTCAGTTATGTAGGTGTTTACTTCATCCGTGGGAGGAAATATGGAGAGGGCCAGCTAAAATTAATGGTCATTTGAAAGGTAGTATGAAATCCTAATACAGTAGGAGCTTCCTAAAATATATATGCATATGAAGGCAATCTAAATAAAATTTACAGGTAATATAGGAGATAGAGGTCCAACAGGCTATCTCTTGTCACCAAATCAAGCTTCCAGTACTGGAATTGGGTTGCATCTAAATGAGTTTTGGGGTAAAGGAATTCTAAGGGAATCCCTAAACAATCCAGGCTGTTGCCAATACTACAGGTTGTTCTCCACAAACTGATGACAAAGAGATTTTTCTTTTTTATTGGTGTTGTGGAGGATGGAAATCTCCAATTATTACTGTGTTGGGTTAAAGCTGTGGTTTTACATATAGTAGTGTTTATTTTATGGAACTGAGTGTCCCTGTGTTTGGTGTGTGTATATTTAGAATTGTAATATTTTCTTGATTAGTAGTTCCTTTATTTTATTTATTTATTTATTTATTTATTTATTTTTTAATTTTATAATTTAATTTAATTTTACATATCAGCCACGGATTCCCTTGTTCTCCCCCCTCCCACCCGCCTACCCCCACCCCGCCTTCTCCCCAGCCCATCCCCCATTCCCATCTCCTCCAGGGCAAAGACTCCCCTGAGGATTGAGTTCAACCTAGTAGATTCAGTCCAGGCAGATCCAGTCCCATCCTCCCAGGCTGAGCCAAGTGTCCCTGTATAAGCCCCAGGTTCCAAACAGCCAGCACATGCACTGAGGACAGGTCCTGGTCCCACTGCCTGGATGCCTCCCAAACAGATCAAGCTAATCAACTGTCTCACTTATCCAGAGGGCCTGATCCAGTTGGGGGCTCCTCAGCCATTGGTTCATAGTTCATGTGTTTCCATTCATTTAGTTATTTGTCCCTGTGCTTTTTCCAACCTTGGTCTCAACAATTCTCGCTCATACAAACCCTACTCTTTCTCACCAATTGGACTCCTGGAGCTCCACCTGGGGTCTGGCCGTGGATCTCTGCATCCGGTTCCCTCAGTCATTGGATGAGGTTTCTAGCACAAGAATTAGGGTGTTTGGCCATCCTATCACCAGAGTAGGTCAGTTCGGGCTTTCTCTCACCCATTGCCAGTAGTCTATTGTGGGGGTATCTTTGTGGATTTCTGTGGACCTCTCTAGCACTCAACTTCTTCCTATTCTCATGTGGTCTTCATTTATCATGGTCTCCTATTCCTTGTTCTCCCTCTCTGTTCTTGATCCAGCTGGGATCTCCCGCTCCCCTAAGCTCTCTTTTCCCTCGACCCTTGCCCTTCATTACCCCCACTCACGTCCAGGTTGTTCATGTAGATCTCATCCTTTTCTCCGTCATTGGGCAATCCCTGTGTCTTTCTTGGGGTCCTCTTTACTAGGTAGCCTCCCTGGAGTTTTGAGTAGGAGTCTAGTCATCTTTGTTTTACATCTAGTATCCTCCTATGAGTGAGTACATACCATGTTTGTCTTTCTGAATCTGGGTTGCCTAACTCAGGATGATTTTTTTCTAGATCCATCCATTTGCCTGCAAACCTCATGACATCATTGTTTTTCTCTGCTGAGTAGTATTCCATTGTGTATATGTATCACATTTTATTTATCCATTCTTCAGTTGAGAGGCATCTAGGTTGTTTCCAGGTTCTGGCTATTACAAATAATGCAGCTATGAACATAGTTGAGCATGTGTCCTTGTGGTATGATTGATCATTCCTTGGGTATATGCCCAAGAGTGGTATAGCTGGGTCTTGGGGGAGATTGATTCCCAATTTTCTAAGAAAGCACCATATTGATTTCCAAAGTGGCTGTACAAGCTTGCATTCCCACCTGCAGTGGAGGAGAGTTCCTCTAGCTCCACATCCTCTCCAGCATAAGTTGTCTTCAGTGTTTTTGATCTTAGCCATTCTGACAGGAGTAAGGTGGTATCTCAGAGTTGTTTTGTTTTGCATTTCCCTGATGATTTGAGCTTCCTCTGTTGAGAATTCTCTGTTTAGTTCAATAGCCCATTTCTTAATTGGACTGTTGGGAATTTTGATGTCTAATTTCTTGAGTTCTTTATATATTCTGAATATCAGTCCTCTGTCAGATGTGGGGTTGGTGAAGATCTTTTCCCATTCTGTAGGCTGTCGCTTTGCCTTGTTGACCATGTCCTTTGCTCTACAAAAGCTTCTCAGTTTCAAGAATTTCCATTGATTGATTGTTTCTCTCAGTATCTGTGCTACTGGTGTTATATTTAGGAAGTAATCTCCTGTGCCAGTGCATTCAAGACTACTTCCTACTTTCTCTTCTGTCAGGTTCAGAGTAACTGGATTTATGTTGAGGTCTTTGATCCACTTGGACCTAGGTTTTGTACACGGTGACAGATATGGATCTATTTGCAGCATTCTACACGTTGATATCCAGTTGTACCAGCACCATTTGTTGAAGATGCTTTCTTTTTTCCATTGTATAGTTTTGGCTTCTTTGTCAAAAATTATATGTTCATAGGTATGCGGGTTAATGTCAGGGTCTTCAATTCGATTCTATTGGTCCACATGTTGGTTTTTATGCCAGTACCAAGCTGTTTTTATTACTGTAGCTCTATTGAGGTCAGGGATTGTGATGCCTCCAGAGGGTGTTTTATTGTACAGGATTCTTTTGGCTATCCTGGGTTTTTTGTTTTTCCATATGAAGTTGAGTATTATTCTTTCCAGGTCTGTGAAGAGTTGTGCTGGTATTTTGATGGGGATTGCATTGAATCTGTAGATTGCTTTTGGTAAGATTGTCATTTTTACTATGTTAATCCTACCTATCCATGAACATGGGAGATCTTTCCATTTTCTGACATCTTCAAATTCTTTTTTCAGGGACTTTAGTGTTTTCTTTGACTGATGAATCTATTTCTTCTACCGTATCTTCAACACCAGAGATCCTCTCTCCCATCTCTTGCATTCTGTTAGTTACACTTGCATCTGAAGTTCCTGTTCGTTTACTCAAATTTTCTATTTCCAGCATTCCCTCTGTCTGTGTCTTCTTCATTTTTTCTATTTCCCTTTTCAGTTCTTGGACTATTTCCTTCATCTGTTTCATTGCTTTTTCATGATTTTCTTTCAGGGATTTATTGTTTTCTTCTGCTTTATTTGTCCTTTCCTCTCATTTTTTAATAGCGTTCTTCCCATTTTTTGTTTGTCTTTTCCTCAATTTCATTTTTGATTTCTTCTATATAAGGCTCTAGCCTCTTTATGATGTTATTCATAAGGTTGCTTTCTTCTGCTTCTTCCTTTTTGTGATGCTCAGGTCTAGCTGTTGGAGGAGGGATAGGTTCTGGTGATGCTGTATTGCTCTTCATTTTGTTGTATGTACTTCTGCCTTGACATCTGCCCATTTCCTTGTGGATTTGTTCTTGGTCTTATCAGTGCACTTGGTCCAGACAGAGCTGACAGATTCAGGAAGCCTCTCTCTGGTCCAAATGGAAGCTGTCTTGTCCAGATGGGAGTTCCAGGGCGGGATGGGAGCTGGGGGCTGGTCTCTAAGTCTCAGTAAGTGGCTGGGGTCTCGGGTGGATGGGCATGGGGGCGGGGCGTGGAGATTGCAGGGTCTGCCGGGGGTCTTGGAGAAGGGGAACCTTCTCAGTGGGGGTGGAGGGGATCCTGCCCAATGGCCAGAACCTGGGGCCAAGTTGGGCAGGTCTTCCCCGGAATGGCTGGTGCCCAGGGATGGGACCTGGGGGCAGTCCTTTCTGGGTATGAGCCCAGGCACTCACCTCTTGTCCAGATGGGAGGTCCAGGGCAGGATCCATAAAGAGATTTTGAAAAGACTATATCTAAGCAACAAACTTAGAATTAGTCATGACTGAAATACTGTGAAAAAAACTGAGGGAACTAGGGTATGTTTTCTGGGGGCTCCTAGATGGTCAAAAAGTAAAGATAAATCTCTAAATGTTCAGATACATGTTTTACATACACACACACACACACACACACACACACACACATATGTATAGTATATACTAAATACTATATATGTATATTCCCTTTCAATTATGAGAATATACACTATATATATATATATATATATATAAAATTTTCTCTTCAAACTTCACATGTCAAACTCCTAAGCTCTCAACATCATGTTTGGATGGAGACCTTTGGACGATAATTGGATATAGATGAAGGAACAAAGGACGATGCTATTATCTGAGATCAAGTGAGAAGACAACCATGGATTCCTCAAGAAGAATTTTTACCAGAGACCAGCTGCTCTAGTTAGAAGCATCCCTCAAAGTTTCATGCATTGGAGTCTTAGTCCTCAGCCTGGAGTTATCAGGACAATCACATATTACAGTAGAAGCATGGGACTAGATGTTTTTCTTCTCTTCTTCCACTTCCTAGCCGTGTAGTTAGTGGATTTTCTCCTCACTGTACTTCTATCATGATTTGGTACAGAGTCAAACTATTAAGGTCATTTGATGTTGAATAGGAGCCTACAAAACTGAGAACTAAAATAAATTAACAATTTCAGGAATCCGCTACAGCAACAGAGCAGTGACTAACTTCCCAACGACACTTCTGCATTTGTCTTAAACATTCATGTTTCCACATCTGTGAAGAAACAAATTAATAACTTATTTTTCTTTTCTTATAATTTCAAAAAAATTTTGGACCTTTAGAATTAGATGCAGTCTTGAAATGAGTAGTCTCTGGTAGTTTAGGTATTATTAGAGGTTGTTTTTTCAGGTGATAAGACACACTAGTTACTCTGACAGGCTTTTCTCTCATTATAGAGTACTAGACTGTGCATAAAATTTAATGTTTTTGATATTCTTCACTCATACCTAGAAATCTTGATATTATCACCACTATGACCACTCTTGCTTTGTAAGCCAAATAGTACTAAGGATGGTTTCCATACAGTGCAAATGTTACTGTCACTATTAAGGACTATAATGAACATGGGTGGGGCTAAAAGTGAGGCTCCTGGATTAACTCTGGAAGTAACTTCATTTAGTCTTTCTAGAAATACAGCTTCATCTGATTACAGGCAAAAGTAAAACCAGAATCCCTTTGGATTAAATTTCACCATGATTTTTCATATATTAATAAATTCTAAATATGAACGTCCAGTTATGGGCCATGATTCCCAAGGGAGGTAGACAAGAAGATTGAAACGGAGAAGCACCATTAATTTATCTAGTATCCCAAGTCCTGGGATACTATATTTTTATGTAATATGAATTCTTTTAAATATAATACATGGTATCACAAAAATTTAAGCAATATCTTATCTTCAAAACAATTGAATCTGGAAATTAAGCAACAAAGCATATGTCATCTTTAAACAAGATGGAATAACTACAGTGAGTTTATTATGACCAGAAACATCCGTGTCAGTTTCCTGTACTAGAAAGTTGATCTCCAGGACATCGGTGTGTTGAAAGATGGAGTCTTTTGAGAAATGTTTAGGTCATGAAGACTCTGCTTTCTCAAGTGAATAAATGCTATCATAAACATGAAATTCAGGAGTAAGCTGGCCAAATTGGTCCTCATTAGTCATATACAGACACAAAAAGAATGTCATTTACTGAATACCAGACACCAGTCTCTTGGTCTTAGATGTTCCATCTTCACATGTGAGAGAAAGAAGTTTATGTTTTCATGAATGACCCAGTCTGTGGTATTCTCTTATTGTAGCAAAAACTGAGATATAGTTAAACTAAGATAAAATCAATAATGTTACAGTTTTATAGAGAGTCCTTGAACTTGAATGTTTATTGGAGGAAATAACACAGTGTTGCACAAAGAGATAAGAAGATACATGATGTGGAAATTACTAGAAGGGAGTTCTGTCCCTCATGTGCATTAGCCATACTATCTATATTTACTAGCATCCTTAATTGTTCTTTATGTTTAATGCTTATATACTGATCTTTGGCTACCGAGAAGTGGACAGAAGTCTACAAATGTTTGGTGTGACTTTTCTGTAGTGCTATCTCCTTTTTATTACAAATGGGTGGCTCTAGGGAGTTATCTTTCAAAAATGGAGACATCACAAAGAAAGCACCGAAAAGAAGTTTTAAAAGTAGAACTACCACATGAACTAGCTGTAGCACTCAAGTATATATATATATATATATATATATATATATATATATATGAAGAAATCAAGTCCAAACAACAGAAATACCTCCACATCGATGTTTGGGGTGGCAGTACTCACAACAGCCAAGTATGCAATTGGTATCAGTGACCATCAACAGATAAATGGCTAGGATAAAGAAATGTGGTATTTATACACAGTGCAGTTTTATTTAACCATAAAAAAAACCAAATAATGTCCTTTGCAGGAAAATGGATGGAACTTGGAAATCATCATATAAAGTGAACTAAATCAGACTCAGAAAGACAAATAGCCCATGTGGAAAGTAGATTCAGAAAGAGAAAGATATGGAAATAGAAGAGGAGAGAAAGGGACCAGTAGGAGAGAACACGGGACAGGAGAGAGGAATGAGAGGCAAATATGATCAAAGAATGCTGTATGAATGCATGAAAATGTCATATGAAGCCCACTGTTTTATACTATTAATATATGCTAATAAAAATGAAATAAAAATGGGATTTTCAAAACATAAAAAATAAAATAAATAACAATTCTTTTTTAAAAAGAGAGAAAGAAAGCAGCTTTGGTTAATGCACATTATTTCTGTATAGTGATCTTGTAAGACTACTTAACTAGAGGCATCCATAGCATAAATTAATTTAGCAAAATATAAATTTATATTATGACATATCACTGTAAAATTGGAGTTATTATAGTAACTGACACAGTTTCCCTTGATGAAAGATAAAAGTTTGGCTGCAACTTATATGGATCCAACTTAACAAGACAACAGGAAACTATGGAGAGGGTGGAAGAAAAGAAAATGGACCTTGAACACTTTGCAGTAAGTTGAAAACTGCTAATTTACAGGAATAGAAATAATGATGCATATCCAGTTCACTATAAAGAAATCTACAATTACTCTCCCGTGTTGGAGTCTGTTGATGATGTGCAGAAATAGCACCTGCCAAGGGGAAGGAAAAGAAGAAAGAACCAGTCACTGGCCTAGGACCTCGAGTGGATAAAGGAGAGGAAGTATGTGGTGTCTGCTGCATCTTTGTATCCTTCAGTGACAATTTTCTTCATGCCTAACATCTTTCTGGGAAGGAGCCCATCTGCTGAGTTACTGGAGGAATGAAAGTAAAGACTGACTGAGATGGGTCCTCCCCCTGTGCCATCATGTTGGCTTTCCAGCATGTGGCCCAGAGATGGAGGGATCTGGGTTTCACTGTCTTGCACACCAAACTGTGGGTCACAGGAAACAGGAACAAGACTCCTAAAGCTGGAGTCCAGTCACTCTTGCAGGAAGGAGAGTCACTGTGGGTGCCAATTGTGAACAAGATTTCAGATTATTTTCTGTTAATAAATTGTTGCATATAAATTGTTCATAGTAATAACAATAAATAATAATAACAATAAAGAAACCTACAATCAGACAGATTTCCACAATTAAAAGATATGGCCTTATGGAAAATACTCATCTCCTTCAGTGGAATATCAATAGAATGCTGTTGTCTAGTGGGTTTCTAGACAACAGCAGCCCAAGCTGAAAGAATCCAATAATGACCACAGTGTGCTACAGGGAATAGAACTGTCACCTTAGAAATCTATACCCAACAAAAACACCCTTCAAGGAGAAAGCAAAACACACATTTGTCAGACAAAAGAAAATTGAGAAAAGCCATTCACTGGCAATACTCACTTAAAAACTCAAAAGTTATACTACAGACACAAATAGATGTCGTAAAATACAAAGTTTTAATATATCCAAAAAGGACAGTGAGTGAAGTTGAACTTTCTGACACTCATAGTCAACTGCCTTCATAATACTGTGACTTCAAAGAATAAAAAGGCTGCCCATGATCATGGCATTGCCATGGGACTGACTTGAAGATACCAACCTGTGCATTAGGCTGTGAAAAAGGAAATGCAATTTTTAAGGGAAGAAGAAAGAAAAGGAAAAAGTAAAGGAAGAAAAAAGCCTTAAACCAATTACAGAATGTATTTCTTGAAAGACCAAAGCAATAGAGTGCCAATTATAATAAATAGGCCTGAGCCTAGCTTTGGGAAACAAATTTGTGTTGAGATAAAGCTGTCCCCACCTGTTTAAATAAGCAAGGGGATGGAATTTCAGGTAATTCCCATTATTCTGGAACTACGTGTTTTTAATCAGTCTTATACTGAAAGATACTGGGTCCAACTCATTACATCACTTGTAACTATGGAACGGTGTAGATGAGAGAGACAGTGTGGTCTGCAAACCCCAAATGTGTACACGTTCTGAACTAGCATTCCTAAATAGAAACAACAAGGAAATTCTGTATCACATACGCCAGGAAAGGAATTACTGCAGCACTGTTTGCAATAGCAAATGAACTTGGAGGATGAAGCCAACTCTGTGGTCAGAAACAGTCAATTCTGCATGTCACATAGTAGAGGTGGGCAAGCACTGATGGTGCCGGTGGAGTACCACACAGTTTATGCACAGGACAGAGAGTAAGTAGTCTAAGCCTTCAGGTGTGTATGTCTTCTTACATTTTCTAAATACTAAAGAGCTTTCTCATTTCACAGGCCTGAGCAACTGCAGTGGGGAGTCAGATTTGGCCACTAAGTTAGGCTTGGATTTTAGCTGTAAGTTGTAAGTTCCTGCAAATAGGACAGAGAAAATTGATCACATGCCATAATTTTTGGAAAGCACAAATGAAACATATCTAACATATTTTTTGTGATAAAATTATTTTTAAAAGAATTAGAAAAATAAGCCAGAATGTAGTAATAATGGTTTTCTCAGGAAGCTAAAGAGAAATGAGAACCCAAGAATAGCTGAAATTGTCATCAGTAACATTTTGTTCTAAAAGTGCATAACACCCATAGGTTTCATACACTGTTTTATACTGAAATTTTTCACAACTAAAAAATGGCTGCATCCCAAATGATCTAATTGTATGGATGTGATTTTTTCTGTAGTAGGTGACTGGTGCATCATGACATCATGTTTCCCACCACTGAGGAGACAGTCATGGAGACTTTCAAGGGAAACAAATAAATTTAAACAAACTTACATAGACAGCTATGCATCCTTTCACAAATGCATTGTATGCGTGCATATGGCCATGAAGTTTTAAAATTTGAAATACTTAATAGAGTAATCCATTTCCCAAAGTTTAAAACAGTTCCTAAAACCATGTTTATATGACTCAAAGACAAAAGCTCAATAGCAATATTATACAGCAGGGGTATGTATAACGTCTGACCACTGTATGCATATATTTTCTAAATATACACATTATACAAAGAAATTATAAAATCCCAAGACCAGCCGGGCGTTGGTGGCGCACGCCTTTGATCCCAGCACTCGGGAGGCAGAGCCAGGCGGATCTTTGTGATTTCGAGGCCAGTCTGGTCTACAGAGCGAGATCCAGGAAAGGCGCAAAGCTACACAGAGAAACTCTGTCTCGAAAAATCAAAAGAAGAAAAAAAATCCCAAGACTATAGCTTGCTCAAAATAAATGTTACGTTGTATACAGGGGGTTGACCTGGTGCTAACTAATCATGGGAAATAATATGAATGTGATTCTTAAGTTATACAGGCTTATATCAGGTTTCTGAAAAAATCATGTGAAATTCCTCTTTCTCAAGGTCTGCAGGGAAAATGCAGAATATTAATTTTCATGGTGTTCCATTCCAGCATTCTGAAAGAATTATATGTCTGGGTATGGTAGTTACTACATCCTGGCACTAATACAGCCAAAAACATTCCGTGAACTGAATGAGAGTATTTCCACCCAAAATGTGCCAAATAACAGGTCACCTCAAGTGAATGGAGAAAGGTGTAATTATAGTTGCATTTAATACCTGTAATGAACTCAACTTAGAAAGCTTTCCATTGTTTGTATGCCATATACTAGTTATAAATACATTTTAAAAGGTGTAGCAGAAAGTGAACATTAAAACTTCAAGGTTGTTTTACATACACATGGTATCTGTTGCTGTGAGGGCAGACTGCACTACTCGGTTATGTGTGTACTTCACTGCCAAGCAAAATACATTTGCCCAGTTTGAAATTAGGGATTTTTATTTTCTTTTCTGCTCAAATTATTTGGATTTAAGTGAACATGCATAACTATAAGAACCTGATGGATGATTGGATAAAGACTTAGGGAAAATATTCACATGCTCTAAATGAAAATATAAGTTCCTGGAGAGGAAAAGAAATCACCACTCTGTCAAAAGAAGTGATAAAAAGAATACCCGTCATGATTTCATGGGAAGACTGAGGTAACACTGTTTTATGTCATTCAGATAAACTGAAAATATTTCATGAGCAGGATTTTGGCTTGCAAGTATTATTAAATAAACTTTGGACAGTGACAGGGATGCCTAAAGATAAATTATTAAAAATGTAAGTGCTGGTGACACTTAGGAGCTATCATGAGTGCTGTTGTTGGTGTCCCTGAGGTCAAAGTACCAACCTGTGAAAAAGGACCCTGACTTCTCTTCCATGTTAACGGAGTTGCTCAACTTACCAGTCATGTTGGTCATGACTAAGAATACCAAACCAAATACCAAATACAAAGTAAGCTTTGTAATTTACATATTCATCTACTGCTCTCATAAGCTGAGCCTGTCAATGACATAATAATAATCATATGTATTAATCACAATGGTTGAAAGGTTAAGCCATATAACTGTGAATTTCCTCATCCACTGGGACCTGTTCTTAAAACTTGATTGGATTTTGTTGTGATAATTATACAAGGTTGAGTTTCATTATAACTTTTATATTAAAACACTGCTTACATTTATTGGCAGCCAGGTTTCATGTTTCACCTACTATTCAGAGCAAAAAAAAACATCAAAATGGCATTTTAAAATTTTTATTTAATTTCAGCTAGTAAAAAAGGTTTGCTCAGGGCGTTCTATACACACTTAATTTTGGGTGATTTTGCCTCTGCCTTCCTACTCCTCTCCCATATCTCCTTGTCTGTATCTCCTCTCTATCTTGTCATCAGTACTCCCTTTCTATGTTCATATCCCTTGTGTTCTCTCACCCTCCACACCTCCACTTCCTTAAAGTCTCTTTTCCCCACATCATGGGCTCTTTCCAGTTTTTTTTTTCCTCTACCCACTACTTACCTCCACAAAAATACACACACAGAGGACAATTAAGAGTGAAGGTCCACATTTAACAGAGAACTTGTAGCATTTGTCTTTTAATCTTGGACTACTTAATATAATATTTTTCAGTTACAATCATTTTCCTGTGGATTTTATGATTTCATTTTTCTTCATGGCTGAATAAAATTAAATCGTGTATATATGCCTCATTATCCATTTACCTGTTGATGGACGATTAAGCTGATTCTTATACTGTAAAAAAGAGCAGCACTGTAAATGGATGTGCAAGTATCTCTGTAGTAGGATATGAAGTTCTGTAGATATATACCCAGGCATGATATACTTGGGTCAGAGAGTAGCTGCATTTTTGATTTTTTGAAGAGCAGTTGCACTGATTTCAGTAGTGGCCACACCTCTTTACACAAGCACAAACACTAAATAAATTTCCTCTTTCCCCACGCACTCATTGATACTCATTTGACTTACATGTTTTCTTGTTGACAGGGAAAAAAGGACATTCATTTTTAAGAAATAAATACTTGGCCAGTTTATTTTGATTCATTTTCATGGGTATATTTAAATTAAACATTTTAAATGTTTCTTATACAGAATATTTTAGTTAGAGCCTAGAAAAATTGTTTAATGGTTAAGAGCACTTGATAGTCTTGCAGAGGACCAGTGATCAGTTCCCAGCACCCACATCAGGCTGCTTACAACCTCCTCTAACTCCTCCCAGAGGATCCAGGGATCACTTCAGGCTTCCACAGGCACGTCCACTCAAGTGCATGTACCCACAAAGAGATACACACAATTAAAAAGAAAATAAATGTTTTGAAAAAGATTATTTTAGTTAGAAAATTGATATGCATGCATTAAAAACCTTCTGGATGTTGAAATGTCCAGATATTTTAACATTAAATGCCATTCAGATATCCACCACAAAATAAAGGTGTATTTATGTACATTTTGGCATATTTTATTTCAGAAACAAGGTTAGTTATAGCATGAATTTAGGTCAGTTGGTAAATAGATGTCTGAAGGATAGTTATTTTTGCATGCTAGAGATAATGGGAGTATTTACAAGGCAGCAACTAAAGAATCACAGAACAATAACCAATGGTAACAATGTATTTCTATTCATGGTAATTAGAACTACTACCTAACACCTTGCCATGACTAACATAGTCCACAGACCAATTATTATCAGTGCTACTTATGAAGCTGTCAGAAATGCGGAATATCAGATTCTGTTCCTTGCTTACTAAATTGCAATCTGCATTTTAGCAATATTTCACTGATTTGCAAATGCATTAAAATACATTGAGTTTTACATAGTCCAGAGAAGTGGTGAGTCAGAGATGAGGGGCTGACTGACTACAACAATAGGCCAGATGTTATACCACATGCTGAAAGTCCTAGGAAATTGTTTTACTTAAGTCAGAATGTAAAATTAAACTTTTATTGGACTGGAGAGATGGTAGAGATCTGTCTAAAGTGGGCAAAGCCCTGGGTTCTATCTCAAGCTTCACAAGACAAATAAATGGAATAAAACAAGATAAACAATATAGGAAAATATTTTCAAAGATGATCTTAATGTGGTATCAGCCTCATACCATGAGAAATCTATGAATTAGTGTGTCATATGGTCTTTAGAGGGGAATCAGTCCAGCATGACAATAGTTCACAGTGCTCCACAGTAGTCATAACAACACTGTGATGAGTGATGTCCTCCAAAGAGAAAGTCAAGGGCATCAACTTCAGTCAAAGTGCATTGCCTCCGTTACCTTTGCTATTAATTATTGACCCTGTTTCTCAGAGAGGACAGGAGTGTGCTCTGAAAACTTAACAGAAACAAACTGTGCATACGCAACCTATCTACCAATATTCACGAGTGCCATTTAAAAAAGAAATCTATTTCATTTATTTTTTTATATCTTCTATTTTAAAACTGAGAATCATTGCACTTGCTTTTTCCCATGCTCATTGTTACTTTCTTGAACATTGAATTTTAATAACTGTAAGAGATTCTATTCTACAAAATAACTACTGCTAGTGAATTTACTGAACACTTAGTTTCCATGCATTGCCAATGTTACATTATAATAATTGTTTTTGCCACAAAGCTATGATTATTTCCTTCAAAGAAATTGCTAAAGTGAAATTATTTACCCATTTCAACTTGTTTATTCATTGACAACCTTCAATTTTGAGAGTTGCAGGAGGTATACAAGAAACTCCTTTAGGACCTGATCTAGAGGTTTGGGGCCCTAGTTTTCCACTTGTGTTGTGGTGCTCATTCTCTCTTCTCCGTGCCCCCCCCCATCTTTACCTGTTTCACACCTTATTTTCTCCTCTCTTACCTGTAGCTTGTGGTGGTATTGTGTTCCCCAAAGTATTGTGTACCTTAATAAACTTATCTGGGGTCAGAGACAGAACAGCCACAATATTAAACATGAGGATAGGCAGTGGTAGCATACGCCTTTAATCCTAGCATTCCAGAGACAGAAATCCCTCTGGATCTCTGTGAGTTCAAGGCCACATTGGAAACGGCCAGGCGTGGTGACACACGCCTTTAATCCCAGTAAACCAGCCTTTAATCCCAGGGAGTGGTGGTAGAGAGCAGAAAGGTATATAAGGCGTGAAGAAACTCGAGGCATTTGGCCTGGGTAGGCATTTGGCCTGGAGAAGAATTTGGGCTGGTTAAGCATTTAGGCTTCTAGCAGCAGTTCAGCTGAGACCCATTCTGGATGAGGACATAGAGGCTTCCAGTCTGAGGAAACAAGACCAGCTGAGGATCCAGTGAGGTGAGATAGCTGTGGCTTATTCTGTCTCTCTGACCTTCCAGTGTTCACCCCAATACCTGGCTGGGTTTGATTTTATTAATAAGAACTTTTAAGATTCAAGCTACAGTAGCTTTTTAAAAAAATATCTATTTACATTTATTTATTTATGTTTGTGCTGCAGTGAGCTTGTGCGAGTCAATAGACACCTTGCAGGAGTCAGTACTCTCCAAACTTCTTGTGGGTGCCTGGGATGGAACCCCGCTGATCACTGAGCCATCTCACGAGCCTCATGTATAGCCATTCAAAAGTCAATCAAAATCTGCCCCCTTATCAGTAAATATTTTGATATACTTCTCCTAAGAGTTAAGTTTCTGCGTATGCGTTTGTTTGTTTGCTTTTGTCACGTGATCATGATTAGAATGGTAAAGTCGGAGAGCGGTTACTATTTCACATTCTATATGTAAATATCCTCAACTTCCCCCATGGTTCCTCACAGTTCATCCCCACATTCTGTCTATAATCTTCACCTCCCACCCCGTCCCGTGCACGCCAGAATCCAAGGCCAGTTCTCACAGTCCTAGTAGGTATTTAGTTTCCTTGAGTCTAAACAGTTTCTTATTGCCCTTGTTCTTAAGTTTGTTTTTGATTTTTTTTAATTTAAAATAGTTTCCAATAGAGGAAAAACAGAATAGCTGGCTATTTTCCTATCTTTATAAAATTGAATATCAATGGTTTTTAAATTTTGCAAATTTTATCATCACAATGTGGATTCCATTTTACTCTAAATGTTTACCACTTAGATTACCAAAAAGTTACTCACTGTCTCTTCTCACATGTGTAACCAACTTCCTTCTTTTCCCTTGTTCACTGTCTGTTCATGTTTTTTGTTTATCAGTGTCTTTATTTTATTTTTATCCCATTTGTTAATATTCTATATTCTTTGTGTACTAGAGATGCCGCTTTTTT
>CABHPQ010154784.1:0-19034 GCA_902168405.1 Peromyscus aztecus | reverse complement strand
ATCCACAGCCTTCCCCATCCACAGCCTTGACATCAAGTTCCAAATTAAACCACTTAATGCAGTGACTTTTTCTCCCAATGAGTCGAACACCATACCTACTTAGTAATCTTTGTGCTGGTAAATTATTGACTGAAATTCTACATAAGTAAAATAAAATGTAGAGTTTATTGTTTGTGTTTGCTAGTTTTTGTGTCAACTTGATAAAAACTATGCTCATCTGAGAGAATGGAACCTCAGTTGAAAAGAAAATGCATCCATAAGATTGGGTTGTAGATGAGCGTGTAGGGATTTTCTTAATTAGTGATTGATGTGGGACGGCACAGCCTATCATGATTGGAGACACCCCTGGCCTGATAATCCTGAGCTGCCTAAGAAAACAATCTGAGTAAGTCATAAGGAGCGAGCCAGTAAAGAACGTTCCTCCATGGTTTCTACATCTGCTCTTGCCTCCATGGTCCTTCTCTGTTTGAGGTCCTGGCCTGACTGCATTTGATAATGAACTGTGATGTAGAAGTTTGAGAGAAACAAACCCTTCCTTTCCAAGGTGCTTTAGCTCACAGTGTTTTATAATAGCAACAGACACTCTAAGACAGTATTATACTAGTAAAGCTTTTTCATCATTGTGACCAAAATACCTGAGAGAACAATTTAAACGGGGAATTATTAATTTGATTTACAATTTCAGCATGTTCAATCTGTGTTTTCTTGGCCTTGCACACTTGCACAGAACCTCCTGGTACTGGGAGCTTGTGGAGAAAGGGATTGTTCACTTCATGGAGACAGAAAGTAGTGTGAGGAATGCACTGACAGATATGAGATGGAAGGTATCCCTTGGTGACCTAGTTCCTCTAAATCTGGCCTAACTCTGAAAGTTTTCAGAACCTTCTCAGACAGTGCCCACTACTGAGCACCAAGTTTTCTACACACAGACCTGTGTGGAGCATTTCATAGTCAACTGACTTCTTGGAATAGGAAATTGCATTCAGAACTTAACTTTTTTCACTCAATTGTTCAAATATATACTTATTTTAAGTGTCAAATGCTCTTCTGAATTACTGTATAGGGATTAATATACGGGCCTAAGGTCACACAATTAGTCAATATAATGTCTTAATAAGACCTGCTTTGTTCTGAAATAACCCAGTATCAAGGTACTAATAATTGCAAATAAGAAGGAATGAATACAAATGACATAATATTTGTAATTGTCCATGTTCTTGACAGAGCCTTTCTTTAGAGATCAGACTCATCTTTACTTCCCTGTAGGCTAGCCTCAAACTGGCCAACTTCCTGCTTCTCAGCCTCCCTACAGCTAGGATAGCAGGTGTGTGACACTCTGCTCAGCTGGTATTACATAGAAGTAGTTCAGTAAATTAATGTTGTATCTTTAGCTCATGAAGACAATCTTTTTCAGAACCTCTGTCAAGTTGGTAAAAAAAAATCATATTTTAATAATTAAAAAATTAGCTGGGCAGTGGTGGTGCACACCTTTAATCCCAGCCCTCAGGAGGCAGAGTCAGGCAGATCTCTGTGAGTTCGAGGCCAGCCTGATCTACAGAGCGAGATCCAGGACAGACATCAAAACTACACAGAGAAACCCTGTCTCAAAAAACAAACAAACAAAAATTAAAAAATTAAAAATATAGGAAATAAGTAATTTCGCATTATAAAGATAACTACAATTACAATTTTAAAATTTCATTCATGGTAGGATAAAATAATAAATGAAAATGTGGGTAAGCAATGTTTATAAAATTACTATATATGTATACATTTAGATTAGAAATATTTTTTACAAAAACCAAATATTCCTGAGTATAGATATCCAACATCATAAAACCATTATATCTCTGACACACTTCTTAATTTTAATATTTGTTCAAATATATTTTATCCAAAATTTATCAAAAACCTAAATGGCAGGACAAGACATGACATAACTTTAAATTTTGTCTAGAATAATTAAAATTAAAATTAAACTTATGAAAATCCTTTGAAGATTTCCTCAATGAAATAGAAAGTGAAATATTTTAAATATAAAACATGACAATCAAAAGTGGAAAGAGAGAAAATGTTTTTGAATCAGTCTTGTAAGTATAACACCTATAGTCAAATACATGCTACAGAAAAAGTAATTTGTATGCTCATAAAAAAAAAAAAAAGACATAAGTAAGTCTTTCACAGTTCATGGTAAAGTCTTTGCCTAGCATGCCTAAAATTCAATTTTCAGCACTTAAAAACAAAAATAAAAATGGAAGAAAGGAGGAAAGCAAGGAAAGAGGGAGGGAGAGAAGGAAGGAAGGAAGGAAGGAAGGAAGGAAGGAAGGAAGGAAGGAAGGAAGGAAGGAAGGAGGAAGGAAGGAAGGAAGGGTCACAAAATGACACACACAGGAAGTATTTACTTTAATATGCAGGAAGGATTTTTAATATAATATATGAATATCTTAATAAATTTAAAATAAATTATATTAAAATTTTGTTTACAAAGGAAAAAGGGTGTTGAGGAATGGCGGCTTGGCTGCCAAGGGAGTGCCGAGCAGGTACAAGGCCCTGTGTTTGATCCACAGAAACACTTACAGAAAAAGCCACTTAACATTTCAAAGTTTAAAAATGCAAAGTTTAAAAATGGTAGCCTTGGAGTTGCATTGCATGTCTGTTATTTGAACACTTGGGACAGGGAGGCAGTAGGATCATGAGTTCAATACTACCTCAGCTATCTATCAATTTTGAGACTAGTTTGAGGTGCATAAAACTCTGTCTCAAAACAGAAAAAAAAAACCACCACCAATAAAGGTGAGAAGTAACAATTTTTTTTCTAAAATTAGCAAATAATGACAACATCCAATGAGGATCTGAATATGAATCAAACAGCAGGGATAGATGCTGCCAAGTGGTATGCAAATTTCTTGGAAAAAATTAGTCCATGTGTCTCAAAATTTAATTATGAAAAAATGATACTATCTTACTTATTCTAGGAGTTTCCCAACCAGAAATTAAAGACCCAAATATACAGTGTGCATACATGTGTGTCTGTGTGTATTTGTGTCTGTGAATCTGTGTGTAGTGACTCACCTGTGGAAGACAGAGGACAACTTTGAGAAGTCAGTTTTTTCCTTCCACCATAGGTGATAGGGTGAAGAAATGCAGATTGTCAATCTTAGCAGGAAATGCTTTATGCCTTGAGCCATCTAGTGGGTCTCCTAATCCTAAAACATTTTAAACTCGCTAAAGCAAGTACCCTGGGTGTTATTAAAATTATAAATAATCTGGTTCTTGAAATATTATGTAGTTATTCAGAATAAGGTTTTGTATGCTGCTTTAGAGAACTATTAACAATGCCACACTATGTTGCAATTCGAAAAGCATGTAACAGGACTCCTACATTTATATTCCTAACTCAGTTGTGCTGATAGACTCTGACTTATTCCGGGGTTTCAATTTGTCTAAAAGGACCATTTTTTATTTGCAATAACAAAAGAAAAGGTGATTACATTCTCCATTTTTTTCCTCAGTTCAAATTTATGCTTTCAAAATCTTCTTCTGATATAACTTGGCTTGTGTTCGTCTTTGCCTCTCCTGACATGCATTTACATATGGGCTTATTTGTCATTTTCTGAAGATATTTAACTCCACATCTGTCATTACGGTAATTGACTCAAATTATTTCTCCACTAGTCATTGAAATGAACCAAAAGAAAATCATATCAGTGGTAATAATTGTGGTAATGGGCCTTCTAAGACAAAATTCATGAATGTTTTTATACAGGGTATGATTCAGATTATTTAATTTCTTTGTGCAAGTTGTTTTACAGTGCATTTATTGGGGAGTTTGTGTCAAGTAGACAGCATTTTTACTGCAGTGTTCATGTTGAAGTGTGCAGATAAAATTAGTTTGAAGCATTTTGCAACACTCTTTCTTAAGCAGCTGCTTTCCAAGCTCTTCAGTCTCCATTAATAACCTCTGTTTCATCAGATGCAAAGCATTTTCCTTTTGTAGCTTAATATTTTTCCCGAATACACACTAACATTATGCCACAAAAGCATTTTGTAATGAATAGCTCATGTTTTACAAGGTTTAGCATTTTCTTCTGTTGTGTATTTACAATGGCTACAGTAATTTATAAAGATTCCTCAAAGACATCTGTGGGAAACTGCTTTGCAATGTATCCCCACATTGCCAGCAATTTCCTCGCTATTAAGGCAGCATTGTTGGGAACATGTGTTAGAGGTTGGCCTTCGGGTCAACTTGCTCATTTGGGGAGGAAAATACTCACCAGGACTGTGAGGACCAGAATGAAAGAAGGAATACAATTGGCCTCAATACAAAACATTGCTTAAAGGAGTTTTTAAAAGTTAAGAAAACTCTACTAAACCGTTTCCCAAAGAGGCTGTTTCATTTTTTTCTTATATCACCAACAATGCCTGTGTGTTCCAATTCTTTACATCTTCTCTGACATTTGGTATTTTTACACTGACTTCGTCATGACCTTTCTGATTAGACTAGGCTTAAGGAAATTTCTTATCAAATTAAAAATGTTTTCTGTACCTGCCCATCAATCATAATCTTGATAATGTATCACAGAGATTTTGAAGTATATAATCCCATGAATGTGCACAGCAACTTTTTCTGAAAGAGACAAAACCAGCAGCAATCCAGATGTCCTCAACTGGTAAATGATTGAACTGATACATGCTCTTCATGGGAGCAGTATCAGCAACTTTGGATAAACCGCAACTGAGTTTAGCTCAAATTTATTATTCTGCCTCCTTTCTTTTCTCTCCTCTCCTTCCTCCCATCCTTCTTTAATCCCATGTTTCCTCTCCATAATCCTCCCCTTTATCCATCTGCTTCTTCCTCTCCCTTCTCTCCCTGTTTTCCAGTGCAGGAACTTTTACCAGGGGTTCACACATGCTAAGCACATGCTCTACTGTTGTGTTGTGCCTGAAGTTCCTAAGGAGAATTAGCTGCTCAAAAGACTATGTCTCCACAATTCTATTTGAAGAATGCTTTAAAATGACAAAATTAGTCTAATCAATATCAGATTAGTTGTTGTCAGAGCTTCTAAAGGAGATAGGCATAAGCAAGAAATAGATAAAGCAGGAAAAAAGATATAAGAAATTTACTCCATGGTGATAATATTCTACACCATGACTGTGTAATTTGTTAGATATATGAACTAGCATAGATATTGAACTTTCCTAGAACTAAACACTAATGCATGCACATATAAATCACACAAGATCAGGGGCTATACTAATGCCCATATCCTGATTGCAATAATGCTCTATAATATCATGAGGAGGTATAGTTAGGAGAGAGAGGATAAAAAGTATATGAAATTGTATTACCTTACAACTTCACAAGAATCTTTAATTATATGCAAATAATTCAGTTTTTCAAAAGTCAAGAAATGACTGCAGCCACGCATGGGTAGTTATCAGGCAATGGTTCATCTATTCTTATATGTATGGTGCAGTGGATGGCAAAGCACATCTCCCAGGTCTCATGCATGATTGGGAGTGCCAGTGTTATAAGAATGCTCCATCTTAAATTCTCATAAAGCTGAAGGTAAAAATAGGTCCTCGAGTCCCTATTCAATTTGCCCCTTTTCTTTTTTGCTTCTCAGTTTTATATTCCTCTATCAGACGATGTTCAATTTGTAAAAAAAAATTCTAGAATTTTTAATTCATAAAATAATTTTATTTTTAGTAGATGATATAATTCAGGAAGACAGCAGGGGCTGACAAGAAATCAAAATGTAAACCAAGTTGATTTACCTAGACATGAGGCGGTCTACCATGGAACATGTCAAGAGACATGGTGGGCTGGGCCTGGGGTTCAGTGACAGCAAGCTTGATAGCATACAACATCTCTCAAGTTTGAATCCTATACAGAAAACAAAGCAAAGGAGAAGCTGAGAACAGCAAAAGAAAAATGGAGATGGTGTTTAAGAGCACTTGTCCTCTGTTTCAGGTCCTAGCACTGATGGGACTGAGGATCCCATCCTGCTAGGTTTCACTCACAGAGAAGCACTCCACAGGGAAAGGAAGACATGGCTGAGAGTGACAGCTGAGAAGGGAGACAACCACTTTCCAATGCATCCCTAGAAAATAACCAGAGGGAAGAGACTAACTTGCCCTCTCTTTCTACTTTTCAATTTTCAATTTTCCTACTTTTCAATTGCCCTCATCAATTTTTATCAGCAGCATGCAGCTGGTACCTAGTGAACTTGGGCAGTGTGCTTTGAGTACCAGACTCCTGTGAAGGACAAAACTTGGCACAGAATGTGGTATGTGAGGCTGAGAAAAAATAGGAGAAAACCATAGGATATTACCTCCTGTATGCATTTATATATTGATGAATGCTGACACATAAATGCTTATACAAAAATACTTACATATAAATGTTGACAAATTATGGAAATTTGTCTGTAATGAGACACAGAAAAATAGGAATGAGATAGAAAATGGTTAGAATAGAAATGTATAGAGAATACATTACGGTCTTTGAATTTGTTCCATGGACTTGTCACCATGCTTAACTTTACTCATTGAATGAAACCTGAATATTCCTTCTTTTTTTAAAGGGATTTCTTTCTTTTAAAAAAGATTTATTTAGGGAGCTGGAGAGATGACTCAGCAGTTAAGAGCACTGGCTACTCTTCCAGGTGACCCGGGGTTCAATTCCCAGCACCCACATGGCAGCTCACAGCTGTCTGTACCTCCTGTTCCAGGGGATCCGACACCCTCAAACAGACATACATGCAAGCAAAACACCCAAGTACATAAAATAAAAGTAAATAAATTTTTAAAAAGATTTATTTAATTTTTAATGTGTTTGAGTGTTTAGTCTATGTATATGTTTCTGCACCACATGTGCTGGCAAGCCAGAAGCAGGTGTCAGATGATCTAGAACTGAAGTTATAGACAGTTGTGATTCTCCATGTGTGTGTTGAGAGCAGAACCCAGATCTGCATAAGATCAGCTGATGTCCTTAACTGCTGAACTGTCTCTCCATCCTCACATATTCCCCTTTGATGAATGAAGGCAAACCCTAAGCAGTTAGCCTCAACTATAGCAACATAAGACCTAGAGATTCATACACACACACACACACACACACACACACACACACACACACACACGCATACACACAAACACATCTGTGTTATTTCCATACTATCAATTTCTAAATCTTTAACTTCTCTTGTATCTTTTTCCTTAAAATTGATACCTGGGGAAGAGGGATGGCTCAATAGTGAAAGGGCTTGTTGTGCAAGCATAATGATCTGATATCAGATATCAATAATGCAGGTAAAGCCAGGTTCAGTAGCACACACCTGTGATCCCAGCACTCCCTACCCCTCCTGTGAGAAGAGAAGCCCAAAGCTTGCAGGCCAGCCAGGCCAGCACACATACTGGTGAACAACAAGAGACCCTGTTTCAGACAAGGTGGAGGGCAAAGGCAGATACCTGAGGTTGTCTTCTGCCCTCCATACAAATGCTATAGCACATGGATAGCCATACTCATACACAAAAACATGAGCACATACATACATCTTACATGCACACACACACACACACACACACACACACACACATCAAAGTAAACTGAGTGAATAAATAAATTTATTTATTCCATCAGTCTTTCTAGAAATGTCTCAAGTTTCACTGTGGTACCCTTTCCTGGAGGACAGAAATTTATACGTTATCAATATTTGGATCAAAATTTTCTATTCATTTTAAACCCTTGGTCAAATACCTGTTTGTATTACTCCAGATCACTTTCTCCATTAATAAAAATGTGTCAAAGACTTTACAGTATGTGACACATTTATAAACATGGGGTTGATGAGATGTCTGAGATTATAGAGGGCTTGCTGAGCAAGCATGAGGACCTGAGTGTGGATCCTTACCTTTCATGTGAAAATTGTGATTGTGCTTACCTGTAGCCCTGGCATTGTAGAGGCAAAGAAAGGAGCATCCTTGGAGCTCACTAGTTTTTCCAAATCAGTGAGCTCCAGGTTCAGTGAGAGATCCTGTCTCAAAAGCTAAGGTGGAGAGTAATTGAGGAAGACACTCAGTGTTGTTTTCTGTCCTCCATATATGTGCTTGCATATTTGTGTATGTATACCTGCCCAGATTTAAATGCACATATACCACACACACACACACACACACACACACACACACACACACACACACACACGATACACTTAATCGCTATTGATATACTTCACCAAGGCCCATACTAATGGCTTAAACTTATTGATCTTTTTAACTAATTTATGCAAATAAGATTCTATCTTATAAACAGAATGTGTGCATGAAACCATTGAGCATTTCAGAGCACTCACACATGCCATCTGGAATCGACCACCCATTGCTTCAGAAGTAATTTACATTTTTTTAGTTACTAAGGGCTTTTAAAATTTGTTCATGGGTAGGATATTAGTAATGTATAGGTCTTCTAATACTGTCATGTACACAAATAATTCTTCTAGTCATGAAGAAAATGATTAATACAATGTAATTATTATCTGGTATCACACACCTTAGTGTTTTTGTTTGTTTGCTTGGTTGGTTGGTTTTTGACATTTGGTCAAAACACTTCTAAATTCCAAAATATTGAACTTGGACAGAAAGTATAAAATTCCAATTCACATAGTTACTTTGGATCCAATTTTATTTAATTTAATATTAGTTATGATGTTATCGAAGATGAAAATGATGTATACCTTTGATAAGTCTTGCTTATGCCATGTTGTAATAATTTTAGGAACTGGGAAAATAGCTTCTAATGGTCACAAATATTTCTGCAAGACTTGAAATTGGTGATACATTGCTTTCAACAAATTCAGTAGCCAGAAAGCATGTAATTATCTATTAATTGTACAATCTTTTCAATAATCGACCATTCTTTAATATGGCTCATGAGTCAGAGGAAATTAAGAAAATTTAGTAACAGTTTGCCAAATGCATCTTAATCTAACCATGGGTAGAAATTTAATTTTAAAATGTATTTTGACAGGAGAAAATGAAATAGGACTAGCAGGATAACTTTTTGACTTTCAAATAATATAATAGTACAAAAATAGTTATTGACTATGATCAGTTGATATTATATGGAATTTTCTATTTTAAAAAATTTTGTTGAGCACTGGAGAGATGGATCAAGATTGAGCATGCTTCTTGGTCTTCCAGAGGACCCTGAATCTGATTCCAGAACCCATATGGTGGCTCACAACTGTCTGAAACTCCAATTTTTAATGCCCGTTTCTGGTCTTCTCAGACACTGTACACATATGGTGCACATACATACATGAAGACAAAACACTCATATATAGAAAATAAATATAAATTGTAAAAATATTCTGCTGGAGAGATTTCCTATTATGAAAAGATTACATAATGGAATCAAAATATAGTATCTTTTGATGAAATCTCAGCTAGCATGCTCTCTAGAAGAACCATATACATTGTGTTTGTACCATTATTTTACTCTTATTACATATAATTTATAACTATAAATAATGGGTTTCAAGAATTGCCTTCACTGTTTTTTGATGCAATAGCCCCATTTTACATTTCTAGCATAATGTATGATTGTACTCCTATTGCTCACCACCTTCATGTGAGCATATCTTCTTTCTCACTATAGCCATCCTAGTGGGTGTAATGTGGTGTCTTATTTTGGAAACGATTCAGTTACCCTAATACCTAGTGATAATGGATATACTTTCATGGTCCTTTTGCCCTTTTGTGTAGAGATGTTGTGAGAGAACCATGAAAGCTTCCAAACAACCAATAACCCTGCATAGCTATGACGCCTCTGAACCACATCAATGACCAGCATGGCACACTAACCATAAAGTTGTGGTTGTGGCATGCATACCTCGGCAGTAACCAACAGCTCTCTCACTATTCCTTCACTGTGTTTGCTTCTTGTGTCTCAGGAAAGAAGGTTTGTATTTTAGTCAAAATAAGGTTTGCATTTTAGTCAAAATAAGGCTTTGCATTTTCTGTGTTTTACTTTATACTAGGTTCTTAATAAAGAGTTAAAATCATGACTCCTCAAGAGTTCTAGCTAGTCTTCCGTCTTTCAGGCTTTTTACATTTTTACTTCTACATATAGTAAAACTCTGCATTAATATAATCAGTAGTTAATTAATTTTTATATCTTTTAAATAACCTAAGGCAGAACAGAAGAACAAATACTCATTTTCAATGTATAGGGAAAGACAGTTATAGCATCCACTTTACTTTTCTCTTTTCATTTGTTCCATTTGGTTGTAGTTATTTTTATTGCCAATATTTACAATTCATCGATAAAGTGTCAATAAATCTCCCACAATCTTTACCTCTTATACGTTTGCTTTTTTATTCAAATAAGAAATAAAGCAGTAAACTGTGCAATTTTACCGTTTTATCATATTTTGTTAATATTTTAGGTTAAAATAAAATATTGGGTTTCATCACGGCATGTTCATAGATATGTGTCTTTATATTTTGTTCTCATTCATTTACTTCCCCATTCTCTTCCCCAGTGCTCTCTCCCAAACTCCAGCTAGCTCCATTTCTTCACCCAATTAGTTCAACCTGTTTTGAGTCTGGCTTGTTTTGCTTAACAACTTAACACTGTGAGTTCCACTTACACTCATTTTCATGCAAATATCAAGGTTTCATTGTTTCTTTACAGCTAGGTGGCATTCTATTATGTACATATACCACCTTTTCTTTATCTGTTCTTATGCTGATGAACATCTATCCTGGTTTTTTGATTATTACGAAAAGAGTAGCAATAAATATAGATGTGGAAACATCTCCATGGTAGGAGACATAGTTCTTTAGCTATATTCCCAGAAGTTTAGTTGTTTTTTTAGTTATAGTTTTTTAGTGTTGTAAGAAAATTCTGTATTAATTTCTGTACGAGGTACACTAGCTTATATTCCCACCAGAAATGCTTATCTTCCCCCATCTTTATCAGCATTTGTTGTCATTAGTTATTGTTTTATTATATTGAGAATTGATAATACAGAAGATATTATTTTGATTCTTTTGTATTTTGAAAGACTTGTTTTGTGACATAGAATGTGGTACACTTCAGGGAAAGTTCCATGGGATCCTGAGAAGGATTTATATTTCATTTCTTTTGGGTGTAGTATTTTGTACATATCTGTTAAATTCATTTGTTCTACTTTGCTGCTAACTTTGATATTTCTTTAAATTTTTATTTGTCTTTTTTCATGCTTTCTTGTTAAGTACATACATTTAAAAGTCTTTCTTTATCATTTTTAACTGGAAATAGATTTTTCTATGCAGTATATTCGTATTTTTGTTTCCCCTCTGCCAATTCCTCCCAGATCCTCCCCACTTTCGCACCTACCCAAATCTATAATCTGAGAGTTAGCATACATGTGTGCAACGGCATGCAATCATATTTTCTCCTTCCACTTTCATATCTCAGTCAACATTCTCCCTTTCAATTTCATATATTTAAAAATGAAAAAAGAACCCACTAATTCTAGTTTAATGCTTCCCTTCTCTCTATGACTGTAGGCTTATCTCCTGGAGCATCTAATGCAGTAACCATATCTTCAAAAGAGAGTGAGTCTCCTTCCTGAATACTATCAATTACTGTAGCATGTCAGGAAGGTGTGGGGCCTGGAGGACACCTCTCAGTCAGTGTCAGGGATTTGTGTGGTTTGATCTTGTACAGGAAGCCATAACTGTTGTGAGTTCATATATGTGGTAGCCATATCGTATCCAGAAGATAGCATTACACAGTACTCTTCCACACCCTCAGGTTCTTATGTTGTTTCCGTCATCTTTTCTGTGATATTCCTTGAACTTTGGTATGTATGAGGCATGATAATCACTCTTTTTTTTTTTTTTTTTTTTCTCAGCACTTTGACTAGCTGTGCATTTCTCTATTGGTTTCTGCCCACGGATGAATTAAAATTCTTTAATCAAGTTGAGAGCAACCTGGTCAATAGGTATAAATATTTATTTATTTTAATTTTAATTTTTTCTTTTTTATATAAAAAAGGGGTGAAACAGTACCCATTATAATCCCTTCCTTTGTAAAAGTTTGTTCACTCACTCATTTATTTAATTTAATTAATTTTTTTTTGTGGCAAGGTCTGTCTATGTAACCCCAGCTTGCCATGAACACAAATGTAGACCATGGTGGCTTCCATCTCATAGAGATCTGCCTGACTCTGCCTCCTGAATGCTGGGATTAAAGGTATGTGCCACTACACCTAGCTTTTTAAATTTTCATTAATTTTTTATACAGTACATTTTCATCATGTTTTCCTCTCCCCCATCTCCTCCCAGATCATTCTTCCTCCATACTCACCCAACATCATGTTCTCTTTCTTTAGAAAAAGAAAAAAATGGAAAATAAAAATCAAAATAGACGAATAAGATAAAAACAGGAATATCGCCAGGCGGTGGTGGCGCAGGCCTTTAATTTTAGCACTCAGGAGGCAGAGCCACGTGGATGTCTGTGAGTTCGAGGCCAGCCTGGTCTACAGAGCGATATCCAGCACCAAAACTGCAGAGAAACCCTGTCTCGAAAAAAAAAAAGAAAAAACCCAACAAAAAACAAAAGAAACTAGGAATATCAATAAAACCAAAAATACCAAAAGAAAATGAAATAAAAAGTGTATGCACACACACACACACACAAACACACACGCACGGATGGAGTCTATTCAACAATTGCTCCTCTGTTTAGGGCCTGCCTGGGAGGGGGTGTGGTTTGTACACCCAGTGACATTCCAAATCTGATTTTCCTTTTGACAGCAAGTATCCATTGCAAATTAGATTCTTGGTTAAGGGTGGGAGTTCCCTGTAACGAGGAATCCAAGGAGTCTGTTTAAAGGGCGAAGAATTTATTAAAGGGAAAAATTCACTGTACAGAATTGACACAGGTTCTGGAACGCTGTTCTGGCCGCCTGGATAAATTCTGCATTCAAGTCCTATGATGGAGTGAAGCGAGCTGCCTACATGCATCTCAGGTCTTCATGGTCACCTAGAGGCTATGCCCCAGGGGCATGTACTTCAAGGTCAGAGGCAGGTGGAGCAGTTACTTGCTGGATTTCTACCAGCGGTGCTTCAAGGTCATAGACAGAACAGCTACCCACTACAGTTCCCCTGTCCTGGTGCTGGGGTTTGTCTGGTTTGAACATCTGCAGGGATTATATGTATTTTTTGTGCTGTTAGTCTCTGTGAGTTCATGCATGTTTGAATGTTGTTGTGTCTCAAGACGCTGCTCGCTTACAATCATCCATCAATTCTGGCTCCTTACAATCTTAAACATAAATGTTTATAAGGCACTTTGACAGAATGACCATTTGGCAAAATAGCTGGGGATGTTGTGTACCTTAAGTCAGAAAGTGCTAGGTATTAGTTTCACGATTTCGAGAATTGTCACTTTTCTCATTATTATTATTCTCTTTATATCTCACAAGCTCTTTGAGTTCTTCTTACACTGACTTACACTGTATGTCAATTATAGCTAGCATGACATATAGCTTTTGATCATGTAATTTTAACATATATTTATGCATTTCTCCCTTTAGTTTTTCAATTACTTTTTCACATGTATAGTTCCTCGGATATTTGGTATCTACATTTTATAATTGCAACATCTCCTTGGTGGATTATTATAATATTCTTTGTCTCTTAAAAATGATCTTGAATGAAAATCTTCTTTGTCCAATATTAGAAAAGCTCTTTTTTTTCTGAAATTGGATTAATGGATTTTCTTTTAAATATCCTCTGCTTTAAGCCAATGTGTATCTTTAAACTGAAAATGAGCCTTTAAAAACAGTGGGTTGTTGGATCTTGACTTATTCATTTTCTTTTTTTCTATGGTTTTATTTTTGGTTTGACTATGTCTTTAATGCTTTGAATTTGAGGTGATTACTGAGAGAGAAGGCTTTTACCATAACCATCATATACATTCATGCAGAAGACATTTCCGAGTGTCTTGATAGGTTTTCTAGACTTTCTCATTTCTTTCTCTATTGTCTTCTTTTTGTTTTGTTGATTTTTTTTGTAATGGCATTTTAAAATTCTCTTCTCATTCCTTGTAATTTTATAGATAATTCTATTGTGGTTACCATGGGGATGACAAAAAATATTCTAAAATTATAACTCTCTGATTTAGTTTAAATAGTTATCAACTTAAGTTCAATCATGTACAGAACTCTACTCCTTTGCAGTTCACTCTTCACTTTATTTTATTCATATCACAAATTCTTTTCATAATGAATACAGATTTTGTGAATATATAGCAATTTATGATTATCTTGTGCACTGATATTTAAAATACTGCCAAAGTTCAAGAAGAAGCTACAAAGAATCCTGCTGTTTTGCCTAAGTAGGCTGGAAGCAGAATTATTTGTTCAAGAATTGTAGATATTCCTGAACTTCATCAAGTAATCAAGAGTAAAGGGAATTGTATCACAAAAATAGAGATTTAGGACAAAATAAGGGTTTGTATAATATAGTATGGATTTTTCAAATATACATTAATAGGAAAAAACAGTTAATGTAGGTATTTAAGGCCTAAATGTGATAAACAAATGAGATAGCCTTTTAATTTAGAAATATGAGAAGTCCTTTTCTGAGTTCTTGGTCAAGGAAGTCCAAGAGACTCCCAAAATATCAGAAATTATTACCATTGCCCTTGGTTGGTCCCAGAGGTGGAAGGTAAGTCCTTATTGCTGAAGACACTAAGCATTTCATACATAGGGCCCAGAAGCTCCTGAGCCAGAACTGACCTAGATGCTTCCTCCCTGAGGATTACCTTTCATGGTACAAGAAAGCACCATTCAGGCTTCCAAAGGAGAGAGGCAACCAACAGTCCTATCCAGGTATGATGGCTATGAGTCACATCAAAATGGCACCATAACTCTACAGGTGTAGTAGTGGCACATATACCTTGGAGGCAAACAACAGCTTTCTAATTGGGCTTATCGTCCTGTTCAAGAAGAGGGAAATTGTGGCTGGTAATGGAAATCTAGCCAACTTCCCAGGATTAGTGAAGTAATAGATCTTGCAGGAGAGCCTATAACCCCAACTTGACTGAACCCGCATAATCCTGAACTACATTATAAATATTTGTCAGTATACTCACAGGTAAATGTAGTTATCATAATCATCAAGGAACCTTCTCTTAGCAACAGATGGAGACCATTGTGCAAAACCAAACCAATTAAAATGCAGAGTTGTGGAACCTAGTCACAATGGATTCATCTATGAAATAACTCATATACCTAAGGCTCAGGGAATATTTCAGAAGAAATGGCAGAAAGATGGTAAAAGCCAGAGGATTGGGGAGTTTTCTATCAGGTTATGTTTCCTAGGAATGTCAGAAGCTATACCCTTAAAGTGGTAACAACATGACTAACTAAACATGAGCTGAACAAGGATAACAATGATAGACATGCAAAAACGGAAGAAAGACCACTAGGCTTCAGGCCAACACAAATAACTACAGTCAATTAAGGAATGCTTACAGTGAGAGGAATGTGCACACAGGTCAGCCCTGAAAACATACATGCAAATAACATACAGAGTGAGCTGGTTGTATTTAAGAATATATATGTATATACATTTGCATACAATCAAGAAACAACAATAAAAATAGAGCAGGGAGAGGAATATGGGAGGGTTTAGAGGGAGGAAAGAGAAAGTGGAAATGATGTAATTATACTATAATCTCAAAAAATAAAAGAAATAATTAAAACTAAAAGCCTGCTGTAATCATTTTATTTTTCATGAACGTGTATACATGTGTTGGAATAATTTGTGTATATATGGTATGTGATGTGATGTATATGTGTGTGTGTGTGTGTGTGTATGTGTATGTGCACAGCATGTGGGTGTGCACATTCATATGTGTGCATGCAGAAGCCAGAGATGGATATAGGATGTCTTCTTTTTATTCATTTTCCACCTTATTTTCTGTCTTGAGACAAGGTCTCTCACTGAAGTGGAAGCTTGTTAATTTTGCTAGACTGGCTAGCCAATGATCTGTCTGTTCTCCAATCCCAGGACTAGCAGCTTTTTACATGGAGGCAAGTAATTAAAAGTCAAGACCTCATGTTTGCAAAGCAAGTGCTCTTACCCACTGAGCCATGGCCTCAGTCTCTATTTTTATCCTTTTGACTTTTTAACTGCACAGTATGATAGATATTTATGCCTTACACTTTAAACATCACCTAGAAATATTACATACAATTTTACTATAAGTGCCCAGAATCAGTCAATAATGTGTCAATTAGTAAGACAAGAAAAAATATCTATAATTAGTGTTAGCTGTTGTATAATACAAATGACTCAATGGAATTAGAAGTAAATTTGTTTGGGGGCCTAATAAAAATTGTCTTTAATTGGGCTGGAGAGATGGCTTAGCAGTTAACAGCACTTACTGGTTTTCTAAAGGACTTCCTGAGACCCATGTCGAGCAATTCACAGTTGCCTGATACTCCAGCTCTAGAGAATATGATATGATACACTGCTCTGGACTTTGGGGACACTTGCACTCATACATACACAAACCCACATGCAGGCAACCACATTTATAAATAAATAAAAGTAAAATGAAGCTTTTAAATAGGGTTATAATAGAAAAAATAACCAAAAATCAGAACGCATTCTAACATTTGACATTCAACAAACCTAAGCAAAATTAAATTTAAAATTTCCCTGACTCATTTTTGCTACACCCTCATGTACTGCTATATGTGAATACATTTTACTACATACTACAATGTAGAATCAAATAAACATTGGGTACTAAATACAATATATAATATTAATGTTAAACAGAACATTGTTATTCCTATCAGAAAGTTGTACCTTGAAAGTTTTTTTTGATTTATATTTAAGAGATAAAGTGAGAAAATATTTAACAATATTTCATCATCAAATCTAGATAACATGGTATAGAAAATGCATACATGTGTGTATTTATAAATACATGCCCCTTGATAAATGGAAGAAGTATGATTCTTCACTTTTAGAGTAAGATTTATAATTATATAGAAAGTGAAAAGAATAATTTAGGATAATACTGAAATGTTAACAAGGGCAGAGGAGTCCAGATTCAAGATATACTCAGGAGGAAGGTGGCAGGTGATGTCAAAGTGTTCTTCTCAGTCATGCAATGAAGTTTTAAGCTGTCTAGATCCATATTTGCAACAACAATGACAAAACTGTGTCATGAGTAAGTAGTTGCAGAAGTTAAACAGGTTATATGGGGAACTACTGGATCCATCTCCACTGTGTAAGTGTTTCCTTAGCCCTTTGTTCTTTGACACAAAGAGATTAAAGTCTGTGGCATTTGAAAAGAATCAGGAGTCTTTTTCTTGTGAATAGATCATCTTTTGGAACACATCCGAGGCTCCTTCAAGTCATGCACCCTCAGGAAGATAATTCTTATTCCAACACCAGGTTAACTTTTGCTTTGTACTGCTGACCTTCACATCCTCAAGTAGTTTGAAAGACAATAAGCATTTCCTCTGAAATTCTATTGCAGACTTTTCAATCCCCAAATATAAAGTACTATTTTTCCCTAAAAGTCAGAAATAAAAAAATAAATAAAAAGAACCAAATTGACAACTGAATAGTCATCCTCAAAAATTTCTTCAAAATGTTACACCAATGAGATTAAATTCTGAAGAAACATTATTTTAATTTAAATGACAGACTATTTATTCAAGTATTTTTTAGTAGAATTAAGTTATGAAAGAACTCTTAATAAATTTTCTTTAAAAACCAATATGTCTTAATGCAAAAACAAAACAAATGGAATCACATACCACCACCACCCCCCAAAAATTATGATGGACTGCACAAAACACAATGATTATGAAAGAACCATGTTCGTCCAGTGTATTTTCTGGAATCTGGAGAGCTTATTTTTGCATATCATCAATTACTGTTTTTGTTTTCCATATCATTGTGAGTCTCCACCTCTAATGCTGAACAACCATACTTCCTCCATTTCTTAGGGGATATGCATAAATAAATGTTTATGTAATCTAATAAAAAAGGGAAATTCAGCTAACAACTGAACTAGAAAACAATTTGGATGTCTAGAAAGTTTTTTTTTCCTTTAGTAGACCCCATGTGTATGATGGACAGCACACCCTGGTCTCTGGCAGTAGACCCCATGTGTATGATGGACAGCACACCCTGTTCCCTGGCAGTAAACCCCATGGCTGTGATGGACAATATACCCTGGTCTCTAGCAGTAGATCCCACGACTGTGATGGACAACACAACCTAATCTTTCTCAGCCCCCATGGCTGTGATGGACAACACAACTTAGTCTTTCACAGTAGACCCCATGGCTGTGATGGGCATGGACAACACAACCTAGTCTCTGGCAGGGTTGAAGTTGGAAAGTCACTAAGCATCTCATGGTAAGCAAGGTCAGAGGTCTATTAAGACTATCCTCCCTTGTATGAATTATGTGAGAGTTGAGAACTAAAGGATTCATACAGTGCTTTGAGGGAAATAGCCGTTGATAGGGAATATAAATACATTACAGACAGATAATGAAAACTAAAATATATTAGTAATAATAGTGAATTAAATATTAAATATAGAGTACCTATTTGGCAGTTTGTGAAAAGACTCATAAACTAAATGTAGACACAGATTTAATTATGTAAGGACACATAAAAGATATCAATAATGTCTATTCTAAGGAATCTCTTACACTGAAAGTCAGAACTCAGGTAAGAAAGGACCATAGACTTGGAATTTGGTCACACAGAATGAAGAGAACCTTGAAACTGTAGTGATCTCTGAACTTGCTGTACTTTCAATACTGTGCCAGTGTTCCCTACTGACAACTAGGGCATCCCTGCTAGATAGGAAAACTCTGAAAAAATGTAATGGCTTGAAAATAAATTTATGCATTTTATACCCACCTGGTCTTCAAACATGTTTGAAGTGCAGTATCAATGTAAGTTACCTGAAGGAAGCTCTGGTATAGCTACTGGAAG
>CABHPQ010154783.1:10000-41804 GCA_902168405.1 Peromyscus aztecus | reverse complement strand
TCACAGGATTCTTGCACATTTTGTCTCACTTCCTGTCTTAAACGGTTATTTCTGCCAGAATTATCGCTCATTCACAGTGTAGCCCAGGGTTACACCATCTTTCTGCCTCAGCCTCCTGGGAGCTGGGTTTAAAGGAACTCACCCCCACACCTGCCCGGCTCCCGGTGGCTCTCTCATCTCACCCCACTATGCTGGTGGGATTGTCTACATTATCTCTTTGCAAGTCATGTTCAGTGATGTCTCTTTGCAGTTTTTTTTTAAGTGTATTTATTTCTATTTTATGTACATTGGTGTTTTGCCATCGTGTCAGGAAACTGGAGTTACAGACAGTTGTGAGCTGCCATGTGGGTGCTGGGAATTGAACCCAGGTCCTCTGGAAGAGCAGTCCGTGCTCTTAACCATTGAGCCATCTCTCCAGCCCCTCTTTGCAGTTTTTAACATCACATAAATGAGCAAATTTGGGGCCGAGGAGATAGATCAGTCAGTAAAAATGCTTTCCCTGTAATCGTGAGGGTCTGATTTCAAATTCCCAGAACCCATGTGGGAAACATGGCATGTGACTGCCTGTCATCCCACACTAGGGAGGCAGAGGCATGAGGATATCCAGGGCTTCCAGGCCAGCCAGGCATGCTCAGTCAGCCAGCTCCTGTGGGCTTGGGTTGCAGATTGACTTAAAAGCTGATCAGGACCACTCACCACTCTCTGCTCCCTGATTCACAACGTGACCAGCGCTTTGCCTTCCCTGCGGTGGTGGACTGTGTGTTCTCAGAGGGTGAACTAAAAGAAATACTTCTTTCTATAGTGGATTGGTTTTTTGTTTGTTTGTTTTTTTTTTTTGTTTTCCTTTTCTTGTTTTTTGGAGGTCCTTTTTGTACTGAGAAAAGTAATGAACACATTTAGTAGATATTTTCTGACCTGTAATTTTCTCATTTAATTTCATTGCTCAGTATGGTTTGAGTAAGAATGGCCCCCAGAGGCTCAGATGAGTAATTGAATGCCTGGTGGCCTGTTGGGAAGGTTAGGAGGCGTGGTCTTGGAGGTTTCAAAAGTCCATGCCAGGCTCAGTCTCAGTCTGCCTCTCTCCTGCCTGTGGGATCATGATATAAAACTCTCAGCTACTTTTCCAGCACATGCCTGTCTGCATGTAGGTATCCTTCCCATCACGGTGATAATGAACTCACCCTCAGAAACTGTAGGAAAGCCCCCAGTTAACTGCTTTCCTTTATTTACGAATTGCCTTGGTTGTGTGGTGTGTCTTCACAGAAATGGAACAGTGACTAAGACACTCAGGAATTTCCGACTTAACCCAAGAAGTTCACTGAAATGTCTCAATATTCCTTTGCTTGGTACTGTTGATCAGTGGGGGCCGGGGCTGCGGCGGACGGGACTGAGAGACTGAGACTGGGATTGTACAGGAATCCAAGTCTGTGTCACCCTGCCCAAGATCCCTGGCAGGTGCAGAGGGTGGACACCGGGACACTGTGAGGAGAGAGACAGCTCTGTTCTCTGTTGTTTTTTCCTTTTCTCTTTTGATACTAATATCATTCCCTGGATAGCTGTATTGTAGATTACCTTATGCAAGGACACCACCTGTCTCCTGCTGTGCCTTGACTCTTATGTTTCTTATGGAAATTAGGGAAAGAGATTACTTTTTTTTTTTCCCTAATCCATCTCGGTTTTTCGAGACAGGGTTTCTCTGTGTAGCTTTGTGCCTTTCCTGAAACTTGCTTTGGAGACCAGGCTGGCCTCGAACTCACAGAGATCCTCCTGGCTCTGCCTCCCAAGTGCTGGGATTAAAGGCCTGCGCCACCACCGCCCGGCAAGAGATTACTTAAGTACTGGGAAAATTGGGCTGGTGAGATGGCTTAGGGGTAAAGGCATGAGTTCGGCAAGAACCCACTCCCACAGGTTGCCGTCTGGCCTCACATGTGCACCTTGGTACCTGTGTGTCACATTCCTAATAGATAGAACAAAACTGTATTCTAAATTCTGATGAAAATAAACATCTCTAGAGACTTCAGATGCGTATATATAGTGTATATATATAGTATGTATATAAGCATGTATCAGTTGTACAAAATAGAACAATTGTTGGAAGTTAGCCTGATATCTTAATACAGCTTTTTCAGATTAACCACTTCAGTGGCAGTGAGGGCATCTGTGTCTTTCTGTGACCATTCCCACTGTCTGCCCCTGGAACTTCTTCACCTTGTAAAACTGAAACTCTGTACCCGTCAAAGAGAAACTTCTCATTTCTCCCTTCCCCAGCACCTGACAGCACCAGTGCTCCAGAGCACCGCAGTCCTCTGGTGTGAACCTCCCAGGGTGCAGATGTGTGCCACCATACCGGCTGCTCCCGTTTATTGTTAAGGCTGAGTAGTAGTACCATTCACATGTAGCTAGAGTTTTCTCCAGTCCTGCCTGGCCCACAGTCAGGACAAATCTCTGTCACCCGCCAGTTCCGCAGCAGCTCAGACCCAACCAAGTAAACACAGAGACTTACATTGCTTACAAACTGTATGGCCGTGGCAGGCTTCTTGCTAACTGTCCTTATATCTTAAATTAATCCATTTCTATTAATCTATACCTTGCCACGTGGCTTGTGACTTACCGGCGTCTTCACATGCTGCTTGTCATGGTGGCGGCTGGCAGTGTCTCCCTCACTCAGCCTTCTACTTCCCAGAATTCTCTTCTCTCCTTGTCCCGCCTATACTTCCTGCCTGGCCACTGGCCAATCAGTGTTTTATTTATTGACCAATCAGAGCAATTTGACAGACAGACCATCCCACAGTATTCACACCCACGTGTTTCTCTTTAAAATGGCCATCGTATGTGTTTGCCTCCTTGTCTGTATGTGTGCACCGTGTGCAGGCAGTGCCTATGGAGGCCAGAAGATGGCGTTAGATTCCCGGAACTGGAATTACAGGCTGTTGGGAGCTGCCCTTCACGAGTGCTGGGAACTGGACTCAGGTCTTCTGCAAGAGGAGTAATGCTCTTAACTGAGCCCATATCTGGCCCCTCAGGTGTTTCTTGACCCAACTAAGCTGATAATTGGAATTTACAGCCTCTCTGGGTCACTACCACGTGGGTCACGATATCTTTCCTTCCATATTTTCTTCTAAAGGCTTTATGGTTTTATTTTATCTATCTATCATCTATCTGTCTGTCTGTCTATCTATCTATCTATCAATCTATCATCTATCTATCATCTATCTATTCAAGATAGGGTTCTTCTGTGTGACATTCCTGGCTGTCTTGGAACTTGCTTTGTAGACCAGGCTGGCCTCGAACTCACAGAGATCTGCTTAAGACTTTGTAGTTTTATTTTTTTCCAGGTCTTTGATCCATTTTGAGTTAGTTTTTAAAAATACAGTATAGTCAAGCATTGTGGCACTTGTCTTTAGTCCCAGCACTTGGGAGGCAGAGATAGGTTTAAACTCTGTGAGTTTGAGGCCAGTCTGGTCTACAGAGTGAGCTCCAGCACAGCCAGGGCTGCAAGAGGCCCTTTCTCAAAAAACCAAAAGAAACAAAAATACAGTGTAAGGGTTCAACTTTGTCTTTCATGTGTGAGCATCTTCTGCCTGCAGACTGCTGGCTGGCCTGAGCAGTCACACGTGTGTGAGTTTAATTATGTGTGTGGTATATGTCTGTGTGCCATGAACAGTCCTGTGTGTCTGAGTTTATTTAATTATGTGTGGTATGTGCCTGTGTGCTATGGGCTTCCCCTACAGGCACAGGTGGAAGGAAGATAGACGTTGATGTCAGGATGTCTTTCTCAATCACTTCTCTACCTTGTTCCTTTTTTAATTCTTTTTCAAAAAAATGCTTATTTTATGTGCATTGGTGTTTTGCCTGCATGTATGTCTGTGTGACAGTGTTAGATCCCCTGGAACTGGAGTTACAGACAGTTATGAGCTGTCTTGTGGTTGCTGGGAATTGAACCCAAGTCCTTTGGAAGAGCAGCCAGTGCTCTTAACTGCTGAGCTATCTCTCCAGCTCCCCTTTTAATTATTAATTATTAAATGAGTCTGGGCGTGGTGGCACACCGCTTTAATTCCATCACTTGGGAAGCAGAGGTAGGTGAATCTCTATGAGTTCAAGGCTATCTTGTTCTATATATTGAGTTCCAGGCTAGCCAAAGCTACATAGTGAGACTCTGTTTTTAAAAAAGTGTGTGTGTGTGTATGTCTGTGTGAGTGTGTGTGTATGTGTATTTGTATCTGTGTGTGTATGTGTATGTCTGTGTGTATGTGTATTTGTATCTGTGTGTGTGTGTGTGTGTGTGTGTGTGTGTGTGTGTGTGTACACGCATGCATGTGCAAATGAGTGCAGGTGCCCTTGGATGCTAGAGGTGTTAGATCTTTCTGGAGCTGGAGTTATAGGTAGTTGTGAGTCACCAATATGGGTGCTGGGAATCAAACTTGGGTCCTCTGCAAGAACAATATGAAATACTGAAATAAAAGCTCTTAACTGCTGAGCCATCTCTTCAGCCCTCCACTTTATCGTTTTGAGACAGGGTCTTTACTGAGCCTTACCCATAGGCTAGGCTGACTGTCCAGCCAGCCCCGATAGCCACCCTTTTCTGCTCCCTCCCTCACCCCAGCACTTGGGGGGCAGGCTGTGCACAGCTTTAACATGGTAGTGGGGATCTGAACTCAGGTCCTCAGACTTGTGCAGTGTTGGAGACTGACCCAGGACTGTTTGACCAGGAATGTTATGTTTGGAATTTCCTGCTTGGAGTCTTGCAAAACAAGACGTCCTTGGCTAACTGCACGTCTTGCAAAAACAGGACGACCTTGGCCTAACCACAAAAATGTACAATTAGATAAGGCCTCATACAGTAATCAGCCAGCTGCAGGAGCCTGGGGCCAAAGAGACCTTGCCCTGACCACCCTGACTTCTTCTGAAAATTTTCCACTCTCCTTTCTCTGCTCCCCCTCCCTGCCTGAAGCCCTGCATATAAGCCTCAGCACCCAGTCAATAAACGAAGCCTTGACGTGACTCAGACTGACTCTGTCTTTCATTATGTGCCTGACTTCCTTCCCTTCTCGCCCCCATTGGCTTTCAGGTGGTTCCTTCCTCGAGACCCTCGAATAACCTGACCTGCTGGACGGGTCAAGTGGCGCCCAACGTGGGGCTCGAGGCACGGCCCCATTGGACGACAGACGAAAAGAAGGTCTGGCCGGACACACACATTTTGGTAGAGGCGCCCGGACAGCATCACTCGTGCGACGCGGGTTACTGTGAGGTAAGACTTGTCGTCCCATAAGCCATGAGCAAAGTTTTGTCTAAAGAAGCTCTCTTCATAAGGGAGATGAAGGATAATCTCAGGGAGAGGGGAATAAGAGTAAAAAAGAAAGACTTGATAAAATTTTTCTGTTTTGTGGAGGAAAAATGTCCCTGGCTGGTCATCAACGGCCCGGGCATTCACCCTCTGACTTGGAATAAAGTTGGAAAAGATATTAATAATATGCTCAGAGAGGGGGAAAATATCCCCGATGCATTTTTTAGTTTTTATGGAGTAATAAGAGATCTCTTAAAAGATTCAGAAAAGGATGGTAAAGTGTCTCATTTATTAGCACTCGCAGAGGACTTGTTAGATGAGGTATCCTATCCAGAAGAAAAAAAGGGTGAAATAGCTTCAAATAAGGCAGGTCAGAAAAATGAGAAAGTTAACGCCGCAGCCATAAATAAGGTAGGTCAGGAAAATAAAAAAATTAGCGTTGCAGCCAACACAGACAGACAGGGCAAAACCGAAGGTAAAAGTGAAAGTAAAAATAATCTCGTTAACGAGGTAGCAAGGAAGGCTGGCTCCCGTACTCCTTCTTTAATAGATGAGCCCGTATTGGAAAAGGACTTGGATCCCCCTTTAATCAGGCCTCCCCCCCCAGTTAAGTCTCTATATCCTGTTATTCACAGAGATAGGGGTGATGATTGGCTGGACCCCGCCTCGAAGGCCAGTTTAGAGGAGGAGGCAGCCCGCTATGAAAGGGAAAGATACGATCCACCTGGGTTTCAGACTTTACTGGCCCTCACAAGGCGCCTCCCGGCTACCGGAGAGTCAAAAGTCTTGCAATGGCCTCCCCCTCCTCCGCCTGAGTTTGTCCCTTCTGCCTCCTTGGACCCCCCTTCTTCGTTACCCGGGGTCCGGAGCCTGCTTGCCACCAAGGAATATCTCTTAGGTCAAATCCATAGTCTAAAGGAGGTCCTTGCATTAAAAAGAGAGCTTAAGGATCTCACCCACCAGATTCAAACTCTACAGGCCGACCTCACTAGTCAGCCTCGAAGTGCTGGGGAGGCGGGACAGTCAGGGGAAACAGAGGAACCAACAGAACAGCCAGACTCGTCCAGTGACCAGGAAGGAGGGGACATAGAGGGAGATAGTGGGGAGACTGATAATGCGGTTTCGGGCTCAGAGGAGGAAGCTGAAGACGAACTGGCCGATGACAGGGAAGAGCCAGGAGAACCCAGTAATCGTGGCTCCCCGGGCTCCCACACATTTAAGAAACTAAAACTTAAAGATCTAAAGGATTTACATAAAGCTGTTAAAAATTATGGCATTAATGCCCCGTTTACAATTTCTGTCCTGGAAGGACTTGTCCAAGGGGGCAGTCTCCTCCCCCATGAATGGAATAAAATTGTCCAATCAGTCTTGACCCGCAGTCAGTATTTGACCTGGAAGGCGGAATTTATAGACAGAGCCGAAACGCAGGCTGCACTTAATAAACGCAGCCCGCAGATGGCCTCCTGGTCCGTAGACAAACTGACAGGGCGAGGCAATTTCACTGCGGAAAGTAAACAGAGAGGCTTGCCGGTAGGACTCTTGGCACAAACCTCCCAGGCAGCCCTAGCGGCATGGAGGGCCGTCCCCTCCATGGGGTCGGCCAGCACCTCACTGTCCAAGATAATACAGGGAGCTAATGAGCCTTATGCTCAATTTGTGGCCAGACTATTAGAAGCCGCTGAGCGGATTTTGGGAGAGGATGGTACTGAAAACATCATGGTTAAACAACTGGCTTTAGAGAATGCCAATGCAGCCTGCAGAGCCGCCTTGAGGGGCAAAACTAAAACAATGGACCTTAATGGCATGATTAAGCTGTGTAGTGAAGTAGACTCTTTTGAACACAAAATTTCAAAATCCATCAGTCTAGCCATAGGCGCTGTCCTTCAGCCCATGGCCAGGAAGTCAGGAGGAGCCAGGAATTGTTTCCGATGTGGAGCCCCAGGCCACTTCGCTCGCCATTGTCCCACCAACCCCAGACCAGATCTCCATGCTTCCAATCCTGGGTCTTCTTTCCCCAACTCTGACCCTCGCGGTCCTGCCCCGGGGTTATGCCCCCGATGTAGGCGGGGACGGCACTGGGCTACTGATTGTCGCTCCAAATATGACAGTAACGGCCAACCCCTGCCTGCGGTCCGGGCCCTCCTCCGCATCGACCATCCCCACTTCAGTTGAGGGCCAACAACAACTCTTTTACCAGCCATCAGCAACAGGGGACTACACGTCCCCAGGGCAGTCTAACTCACCTTGCTCAGGCCTATCTAGAGCCACCCCAGGCAGCGCAGGACTGGACCTCTGTTCCTCCGCCACCAGAATCTTAACTCCAGAAGAGGGAACAGTAGTAATAGAAACTGGGGTTTTCGGTCCTCCCCCACCCGGTATGTTCTTCCTTGTCATCGGCCGAGCTTCCAGTTCAATACAGGGGCTCACAATCACCCCGTCCATAGTCGATGGCGACTACCACGGAGGAATAAAATTCTTGGCTTCAGCCTCTCGAGGCCCAGTTACTGTTCCCATTGGTCAACGAATAGCTCAGGCCCTGCCCCTCCCATTAACCGGGGAATTTCAACATAAACATTCCTTCTGTGGTTCCTCCCGTCCCGGCTCATCCGACATATTCTGGGTGCAGCAACTGACTAAAAGCCGACCCACTATAAAACTTCTGTTAGATGGGAAACCCTTCCTTGGCCTTCTTGATACTGGCGCTGATGCTACTGTTATCTCGAGAGGACACTGGCCCGCCGCATGGCCTTTAGAGGCCACAGCCACCCATCTAAAAGGGATAGGGCAGACACAGAATACCCTTCAAAGTTCAAAAATATTACAATGGAAAGATCCTGAGGGAAACACAGGGACTGTGAAGCCTTTTGTAGTGGAGGGATTGCCAGTCAATCTGTGGGGCCGTGACATTATGACTCAGATGGGGGTCATCATGATGAGCCCTAACGACAAAGTGACCCAAATGATGTTAAAAATGGACTTCTTGCCAGGAAAAGGTCTGGGGAGGCATGAACAAGGGCCCACGCAACCTATTATGGCCAAGCCAAAATTAGACAGAAAAGGATTGGGTGCGAGTTCTACGGACCTTTTTTCCTAAAGACCACTGCTCTCCCTGCACACCACGCCGACAAAATAACATGGAAGTCAGATGACCCGGTGTGGATAGACCAGTGGTCCCTGCCTCAAGAGAAGGTCCAAGCTGCCCTTCAGTTAGTGCAGGAACAGTTAGACCAAGGGCACCTTGAACCCTCTACCTCCCCATGGAACACTCCTATCTTTGTCATTAGAAAAAAGACTGGTAAATGGAGATTATTACAGGATCTTAGAGAAGTTAACAAAACTATGATGCCCATGGGGGCGTTACAACCAGGGCTACCCTCGTCTGTAGCCATCCCCAGAGGATATGCCAAAATAGTTATTGATATTAAAGATTGCTTTTTTTCTATTCCCCTTCATACTGCTGATTGCAAAAGATTTGCCTTTTCTATCCCCATTACTAATCATATTGGACCAAATCCACGCTTTCAATGGAAGGTCCTGCCCCAAGGAATGGCCAATTCACCCACTCTTTGTCAGAAATATGTGGCCCAGTCCATTGACCCAATTAGAATACAGTTTCCTGAGGCGTATATTATCCACTACATGGATGATTTGTTGATCGCTGCTGAGACTGTGGAAAGGACGCATCTAGTAGCACAAAGCTTGGTGTGAGCCTTGGAAGATAAAGGGTTTAGCATTGCCCCAGAAAAAATTCAGACACAGTTTCCTTTTCTGTTCCTGGGGTTCGAACTACATCCTGAGCTTCTCTATACTCAAAAGATTCAGATCAGGAGGGATACTTTGCTCTGCCTCAATGACTTTCAAAAACTATTGGGAGATATCCAATGGCTGCGGCCTTACCTAAAAATGACAAAGGGGGACATACGTCCTCTCGAGGGTATCCTTGCAGGAGATCCCGACCCCCTCTCTCCCCGATACCTCACTGCAGAGGCGGAAAAAGTACTCAATAAAGTTGAGTTGGCCATCACCCAGCAACACATCGGGTTTTTCTCTCCTGCCTTACCCCTGCATTTAATAGTCTTCTCTACAGAATTTGCCCCCACTGGTCTGTTATGGCAAGAGCCTGTGCCCTTACTTTGGGTGCACCTCCCGGTTGCTAAAAGGAAAGTCCTTCCTTTATATCCCCTGTTAGTGTGCCAATTAGTAATATTGGGAATAAGAACCTCCACTCGATATTTTGGGAAGGAGCCTGATGTTACCATTATCCCATATGATAAAGAAAACCTGGAATGGCTGTCCACCCATCACTCGGAATGGGCTACACTTGTTTGTTCCTATGCAGGAAAATTCGATACCCAGATGCCTAGTGATAAGTTGCTACAGTATTTTTCTTTTACTCCTTTTCTTTTTCTTAAAAATACAAAGCTGAAGCCAATTCCCAACGCTTGCACAGTGTTTATAGACGGATCAAAGAATGGTCAAGCTGCCTATGTCTATAAACAACAACAAAGAGTTATGAAAACACCCTTTAAGTCTGCTCAATTAGTGGAGCTTTAGCCGCTCTATCGGTGTTCGAAGCATTTGAGGCACGACCCCTTAACTTGTATTCAGACAGTAGATATGTGGTGGGAGCCCTGCAGGTCCTGGAGATGGTGCCAGTAATTCAGCCAAACACCCCAACTTTTGAGATGTTTTCGAAGATTCAGAGATTAATCCGCCAAAGGTCAAAGCCCTTTTTTATTGGACATATTTGTGCCCATACTGGCCTCCCCGGACCCCTGGCGCTAGGAAACGAACTTGCGGACGCTGCTACGCGCTCGCCCCTAGTTTTGCTTATAGAACAAGACCAGATCGCGGTTGCCCGCGAAGCCCACCGATTACACCACCTTAATGCCCAGACCTTGAGACAAAGATACTCACTCACTAGAGAACAAGCTAGAGAAATTGTCAAAAGCTGTAAAAATTGCCTAATATTTTTGCCCAAGCCCCATTATGGGGTAAATCCCAGGGGGATTGTTCCAGGACAGATTTGGCAGATGGATGTCACCCATGTCACTTCCTTTGGAAAATTAAAATATGTACATGTCACCATTGATACCTTCAGCGGGTTTATCAGCGCCTCTGCTCATAGTGGGGAGGCCACTAAGGATGTCATCAATCATATGCTACATGTTTTCACTGTGCTGGGACAGCCAAAATGCATAAAAACTGATAATGGTCCAGGATACGCTAGCAATAAGTTTAAGCAATTCTGCTTGCAATTGGGGATAAAACATGTCACTGGAATACCCTATAACCCACAGGGACAAGGCATTGTGGAATGGGCTCACCAAACCCTAAAAAACACTATTTGTAAACTCAGCTCACAGGAAACCTTGTTCCCTACCAAGAGGAACCAAAAAATGTTGCTTGCACATGCCCTCTTTGTGTTAAATTTCTTAACTTTAGATGGCTTGGGAAAATCTGCAGCCGAATGGCACTGGCACCCAGAAACTCGCCAAGGCTATGCCCAAGTTTTATGGAGAGATCCCATCACTAGTAAATGGAACGGCCCAGATCCAGTGCTAATCTGGGGAAAAGGGTCTGCATGCATCTATGACACCAAAGAAAATGGGGCCCGCTGGTTGCCCGCAATGTTAATTAAACCATACTCTGTTAAAAATGCCCCATAAGAATAAATAATAATCTTGGGTCCAGGAACTAGCCCTGAGACACAAATCCTTTCTTTTGCAGGTGCCCCTGTGGACCAAAGAAAGAAAGGGACCATGGATGACCTCATTGCTCCTCCAGCTCGTCCTAGAGGACACTCCACTCCAGTACGTCCCGAGATCCGGAGAACCTGCCTCTATGCTGTTCATTTTCTTTTAATTTTACTTACCATCCCTATGACCAGGGCCAGCCCCCACGCTATTAAGAAACTCACATGGCAGGTTATCTCACAAACTGGGGAAACGGTCTGGCAGACGACCGCCAATCATGCCCCCTTTTCATGGTGGCCATCTCTTACCCCCGATTTTTGTCAGCTAGTAGCGGGGCTTGACTCCTGGGACATACCTGGGGTAGAACCTGGCGTATTCCCCAAAAACCCCCTGAACCTAATAGAGTCCCTCATACTTGGGGCCCCAGGTGTAACTCCAAAGCCACTAGATGCCTATTGGCCGAGAATGATTTTTATGTTTGTCCCAAAGATGGTAGAAGTCGGGCCGTGGCGGCCAGATGTGGGGCCTATGAGGAATTTTTTTGCGCTCAATGGGGCTGCGAAACTACCGGTGCAGCCTACTGGCGCCCGAGCTCCTCGTGGGATTTCATAATTGTTTCTCAGAGCTACAGTAAACCCTCCCAGTGCTACCCTACAAACCCGTCTGCACAGCAACAGGTCCTCTTGCCCTTAAACATCACCTTTACCGTGCAGGGCAAGGCCCACCAGGACTGGATCAGGGGAAGGACCTGGGGGTTAAGATGGCACTTAACTGACCATGACAAGGGAGCCATCTTTAAGATACAACTAAAAATAGAAGAAGCTCAGAGCATGGCCATTGGACCCAATCCGGTCCTCTCTGATTCTCAAAGCAAGATCTCAGCCCCAGCCAAGGGAGCAGCCACGCCAGGGCCTACGCATAGCAGTACATCTTTTCTCCCCTCTTCCCCCTCGCCTAGTACCACCCCAGCTCCCCAACTAGAGACCAAAAATAGGCTATTTGACTTGGTCCAAGGAGCTTATATAGCCCTAAACGCCACAAACCCTAATAAGACAGTGGATTGCTGGCTTTGTCTTACCTCCAGCCCCCCTTATTATGAAGGAATCGCTTTTCAAGCTGACGCCATCAATCAGACCTCCCCAAGCAGCAAATGTAAGACTCAGCCCCATAGGCTGACGCTTTCTGAAGTTTCTAGACAGGGCCTCTGCTTGGGCAAGATCCCCTCAACCCATAAGCATCTCTGCAACCAGACAACAACACCTACCAAGGGAAGCTATTATCTTGAGGCACCCAATGGGTCCTACTGGGCCTGCAACACCGGATTGACCCCCTGTGTGTCTGCTCAGATATTCAATCACTCCCATGAATTCTGTGTACTTGTTCAGCTATGGCCTCGTGTCACATATCATGAAGAAAGGTCAGTGATAGAATTCTTTGAACAAAGGGGCAGATACACTTGAGAGCATGTATCTATGACCATTGCCCTCTTGTTAGGTTGCTGCGGGTATTGGTACCGGAGCCACCGCTCTTGTACAAAACAACCATCTGATGCAGCTACAGATGGCCATGACCACCGATTTAGAGGCTATAGAAAGCCCTTGAAAAATCACTCACTTCATTTTCAGAGGTAGTACTACAAAACAGAAGGGGTCTAGATCTGTTGTTCCTGAAGGAGGGAGGCTTATGTGCCACCCTAAAGGAAGAATGCTGCTTTTATGCCGATCATACTGGTATTGTCAGGGAATTGATGGAAAAATTAAGGGAAAGGCTGGCTCAAAGAAAAAGGGAATTTGAAAACCAACGCGGATGGTTTGAAAATTGGCTACAAGGGTCCCCTTGGCTTTCCACCTTGCTGCCTACCATTCTAGCCCCCTTAGTTGTCTTTCTCCTTCTCATTACTTTTGGTCCCTGGGCTTTTCAGCAGTTGACTCGATTTATCAAAAGTCAGATTGATTCGGCCTTACCACAGCATCTTTCGATTCATTATCATAGACTAGATACAGAGGAGAGTGGCCAGGAGCCCCCTCAAAGACTTAGGTTCAGTGTCCTCAGGTCCTAACACCCCCTGGTCCTATTAGGACCATGATGGAGATGCCCCACACAGACCCCCTCGACTCGGGCGAGGCTGCCCCTGTGTGAGGGAAAAGCTCCAGGCATGGCTGGAGTGCAGCTGTGACTGCACAGGCTGGGGACATGGGTGCCCTAATAACCCGAGAGTCTGGATTACATGCCCCGTTGCATAATGGTTGTGCAGTAACAGCCCAATGCTCAGCAATCTCCATTCCCTCAAAAAACTGCACGGTACACTGATTCCCGCACCATGGGGACGCCTGTAGTGTTTGAATCTGGGGAGACATTGCCTCCTGGACCTCTCATAGCATAGAGGGACGGGGCCTCTGTGATCCTCCAGACCAGAAGCCATTCCGACCGCACAAACATGGTCCATTTTTTAAAGAAAAGAGGGGGAATTGTTGGAGACTGACCCAGGACTGTTTGACCAGGAATGTTGTGTTTGGAATTTCCTGCTTGGAGTCTTGCAAAACAAGACGTCCTTGGCTAACTGCACGTCTTGCAAAAACAGGACGACCTTGGCCTAACCACAAAAATGTACGATTAGATAAGGCCTCATACAGTAATCAGCCAGCTGCAGGAGCCTGGGGCCAAAGAGACCTTGCCCCGACCACCCTGACTTCTTCTGAAAATTTTCCACTCTCCTTTCTCTGCTCCCCCTCCCTGCCTGAAGCCCTGCATATAAGCCTCAGCACCCAGTCAATAAACGAAGCCTTGACGTGACTCAGACTGACTCTGTCTTTCATTATGTGCCTGGCTTCCTTCCCTTCTTGCCCCCATTGGCTTTCAGGTGGTTCCTTCCTCGAGACCCTCGAATAACCTGACCTGCTGGACAGGTCAGTGCAGCAGGCACTTGCCCACCGAGTCCTCTCCCCCACCCCTGAGTTTAGTTTCGAGTCATTTCAGACTGCAGCTTTGTGCAGGTTCAGCTATCAGGAACTGCAAGTCCTCTGCTGTGTTCCTTTGCTGCTGCTGCTGCTGCTGCTGGGGACTGAACCTGTGTGCTAGATCCCTGTTTCTCTTTCATGCCAAACCTCACTTTTAAATGTCATTTCACGTAGTTGTTCGGGCTAGAACTGCCAGTGCTGTGCTGACAAGAAGTGGTGAAGCTGGTTGTCCTGGTTAGCCTGAGGTGCTGTGAGGGGCACCATGGCCACTATGAACGGAAGGTTGACGTTCCAAAAGCTTTACAGTTTTTTAAATGTTAGTTTTGGGTTTATTTATTTTATGTGTATTGTGTTCTCCTGACTCTATGTCTGTACCACATGCATGGAGGAGGCTCTGGAGGATGTCAGAATAGGGTGTTGGATCCTTTGGAACTAGAGTTATAGGTGGTTGTGAGCTGCCTGTGGGTGCCGGGAACCATACCTGGTCCTCTGCATGAGCAGTAAGTGTTCCAAAGCACTGAGCCATCTCTCCAGCCCCTTAAAAATTTAGAATTGTTTTATAATTGTTACTGAGATGTGCGGAAGCCAGAGGTAACCACAGGTGCGATTCTCAGGAGCCATCCACCTTGTATTTTGAGACAGGTCTGCGGTGCTAGGATTCCAAGTGTGCACCACCATGCCTGGCTGTGTATGTGGGAGCTGAGGATCAAACATTTTGTTGACTGACAACTCTTTCCAACCCCTCTCTCTAGTGATATGAGTGGGTGGTTGTTGTTGTTATTATTATTGTTGTTGTTGTTTTTCAAGATGGGTTTTCCTGTGTAGCCCAGCTTTCCTAGAACTCACTTTGTAGACCAGGCTGGCCTCAAACCCACAGAGATCCGCCTGCCTTTGCCTCCCAAGTGCTGGGATTAAAGGTGTGCACCACCACTGCCTGGTGGGTTATTATTATTATTTTTTTTTATCAAGAAAGTTTTGTGCCAGGCAATGGGATCCCCTTGGAACTGGAGTTACAGGTGGTTGTGAGCCATCCAACTTGGGGGCTAGGAACTAAACTCTGGTCTTTGGGAAGAGCAGCAAGCTCTCTTAGCTGCTGAGCCATCTCTCTAGCCTCCTGTCCTGCTATTTCTGTACCATGTGTTAAAAGTAATCATGGGATCTGTCACACTGATGACTTTGGTATGTTCAAGGTCCCTTCCCATGCTTCTTGCTCATTGTATCATGTCATGATGAACATGACACCTGCCAGGAACTTAAGGGAGAAGGTTCACTTCAGCTGCCCTTGTACAGCTTTCCACCTCCAGCTGCTCAGCCTGTGCATTTGAGCAGCGTCCCAGTAGCGAGGGTGTGGTGTACAACAGCACACATGTCAACAGGCTAGGGAATGGAGGTTGGAGATACCAGCTTGGCTCTACGCTTCAGAGGCACGCCCTAGGCACTGGGGCACAGAGCAGGCTCATCACACATGGTGCCTGTGTGTGCGTGTGTGTGCATGCTCACTTGCTCAAGTGCTGGGGGCGGGCACTCACAGCCTGCTTGTGAGAAATTGTCGCATCAAGAACAAGAAGTTTGCTGGGTGTAGATGACACATGCCTTTAATCCCAGCACTCAGGAAGCAGAGGTAGGAGGATCTGTGTAAGTTCGAGACCAGCCTGGTCTACAGAGCTATATCCAGAACAGGCACTAAAACTACACAGAGAAACCCTGTCTTGAAAAACAAACAGATGCTGGGTGGTGGTGGCGCACGCCTTTAATCCCAGCACTCGGGAGGCAGAGGCAGGCAGATCTCTGTGAGTTTGAGGCCAGCCTGGTCTACAGAGCAAGTTCCAGAAAAGGTGCAAAGCTACACAGAGAAACCCTGTCTTAACCCCCCCCCAAAAAAAGAAAAACAAACAAAAAACCCAGAAGTTTTAAAACATTGAAGTAGAAGGTCCCTAGGGACCAAGGCAAGGCCAGCAGGGGAGCAGGTTTTAAGACATGGGGAAAGCCCAATATGGAGGTGTCCCCTCCACACATGGGAGGCAGATACAGGAGGGGTAAGAGTTTAGGGTCATCTTCAACTGCATGGTGAGCCTGAGGCCAGCTCGTCTGTGTGAGACTCTGTGCTAAAAGCAAGCTTAAAACCGTGAAGGACACTTTAAATTCAAACCATAGCAATCATAGTATATAAATCTTCTAATGTGCTACTCAGTTCATTGTGCTGGTATTTTGTCTAAAGAGTTTTCATTAGCTAGTATTTTGTAGTGGGTTTTAATGCTCACAAAGCACATAGATCTATAATGTTTTAAAATCTCATTTTTATTTATATGTATGTATGAATGTATGTGTGTAAGCATGTGTTCAAGGATGCTTGCAAAGGCCAGAAGAGGGCAGGACATTGAATTCCCTGGAGCTGGAGTTACAGGCGGCTGCTATTCAGGTAAACTGCTATTCGGGTGCTGGGAGCTGAACTCAGGTCATCTGCAAGAGCAAGGCATGCTCTTAACCGCACTGAGCCATTTCTCCAGCCTGTGGCTGGAGTTTTCCTGCCTGGCCCACGGTCAGGACAAATCTCTCTCACCCGCCAGTCCCACAGCCGCTCAGACCCAACCAAGTAAACACAGAGACTTATATTGCTTACAAACTGTATGGCCGTGGCAGGCTTCTTGCTTACTGTTCTTATATCTTAAATTAACCCATTTCTATTAGTCTATAAGTTGCCACGTGGCTCGTGGCTTACCAGTACCTTACATCTCGCTTGTCATGGCGGCGGCTGGCAGTGTCTCCTCACTCAGCCTTCCACTTCCCAAAATTTTCCTCTCTCCTTGTCCTGCCTATACTTCCTGCCTGGCTACTGGCCAATCAGTGTTTTATTTATTAACCAATCAGAGCAACACATTTAACATATAGAACATCCCACAGCACCAGCCCTTAGGTCTGTACTTTTGGAAGTGTCTGGCTTTGGTATGAGGACGATTCTGGCCTCAGAGGATGAGCATCCTTCCTTTTCAGCTCTTGGGAAGTGTTTGAGAAGGATACATGTTCTGCAGAGGGTCTAGATATGTTGCCCAGGCTGGCCTTAGACTCACTATGTAGCCAGGATAGGTCACCTTAAACTTGAGACAATCCTGCATCTGCCTCCTGAGAGCTGGGATTGCTATCGTGCATCACCATGGTGGCCTCCAAAGTTTCCTTGCTCAGATATTAACAGGGCCACCTTTGTTCTATGGTTATTGTCCCATAGAATATAACCCTATCACTTCATTTTTAGTTTGTGTCTTTTGATGTAAAGTGGGTCTGTGACGGTCTTTAAATCATAGTTAGAGGGGCTGTGGAGATGGTTCATTAAGTCAGGGCTCTTGCCTCTAAGCCCGATAACCCTCATGGTAGGAGAGAACTTGGGAGTTGTCCTCTGATCTCCGTGGTGTGTGTGTGTGTGTGTGTGTGTGTGTGTGTGTGTGTGTGTGTGTTCCATGACGTGTGCCCACACACGCAAAATAAGTAAATGTAATTAGAAAATAATTGAAATCCTAGTAAGACAAATTCAGCTTTTTGTTTGTTTGATTTATTTCAAATTTACTTATTTATTTATTTGGTGTTTCAAGCCAGGGTTTCTCTGTGTAGCAACCCTGGCTGTCCTGGAACTCAGAGATCCACCTGCCTCTGCCTCCCAAGTGCTGGGACTTAAGGCATATGCCACCACGCCCAGCTATTTTAAATAAATCTTTAACATTTGTTTTTATTTTACATGTGTGTGTGTTTGGTCTGTATGGTTGTCTGTGCACCATGTGTGTGCCTGGCACCCCAGGCGGCCCTGGAGCTGGAGTTAGCGAAGGTTGTGATCTGTCGTGTGGGTGCTGAGAATTGAATCCAGGTTCTCTGTATTCAGTGAACTGAAGTCAGTGCTCTTTAACTGCTGAGCCTTCTCTCCAGCCCCGTATTGTTTTGTTTTTGGCAGGGTCTCTCGATGTAGCCCTGGCTGTACTGGGATTTGCTATGTAAACTGGGCCAGCCTTCAACTCACAGAGGTCTGCCTGGCTCTGAGTTCTGGGATTAAATGTGTGTGCTATCATGCCTGGCTAAATACAGGTTTTAAGTTGGCATTGTACCCCGTGGCATACTATCCGAGATAGAAGGAGAGATGGCTTGGTGGTTAAGAACACTGGGTTGCTCTTCCAGAGGAACCAGGTTCTAATCCCAGCATTCACATGGTGGCTCACGACTGTCTGTCAAGGTTCCAGGGGGTCTGATGCCCTCTTCTGGCTTTCCAGGCACCAGATGCACACGTACACAGACATTCATACAGGCAAAACACCCATACTCGTAAAAATATCAAAATAGCGGGCTGGTAGTGGTGCACACCTTTAATCCCAGCACTCAGGAGGCAGAGGCAGGTGGGTCTCTGTGAGTTTGAGGCCAGCCTGGTCTGCAGAGGAAGTTCCAGGACAACCAGGGCTATATGGAGAAACCCTGTCTCAATAAACAAAAACAAAAAAGCAAAAAGCAAATAAAATATCAAAATAATACAAATGTTTTTTAAAAGGAATTAAAGAGTTTATTGGGGCCTGAGAGACGGCCCAGTGGGCAAAGGGCGTGCTGTCAAGTCTGAAGTTCGATTCCCCAGGCCCCACGTGGTGGACGGAGAGAGCTGACTCCCTCAGGCTGTCCTCTGACCTCCCCCCATGTACACACACACACACACACACACACACACACACACACACACAATAAATAGCTGCAGTTATAATGAAAATATTTCTATTAGTTTCTCCTTATCCTCCGGCCTACATGCTTACCATGTAGCACATGAAGGGCTTGCCTCACATCACGTGATCAAGGCCCACCTCTCATTCCTCCTACACCCTCGGTGACTGTTAGCACAGGGAATCCCTCACTGCAAGGCTTTGCTCAGAGTCAGTTTCTCTCCTAAGCCTCTTTAAAGGTCTTGACAGTTTCTTGGCATGTCAGTTTCTCACAGGCGGGCTCTGCTCAGTGCGATAAGCCTGTCCTAACCGCAAAGGACATTCCCCATCTGTGACTGAGAAATTCAAAGGGAGCAGCAAAGTCCCCTGACACTGTTTCATAGGCAGAATAATGGTCCCCAAAGATGTCCACATTTTGATCTCTACAGACTGTGAGCGTGTTTGTCTTAGTTAGGATCACTCTTGCTGTGTGAAACACCATGACCAAATGCAACTTGGTGGGGAAAGGGTTTATTTCACCCACAGTTACAAATAACAGTTTATCTTCAAAAGCAGTGAGGGCAGGCACTTACACAGGGCAGGAACCTGGAGGCAGAGGCCATGGAGAGGAGCTGCTTACTGGTTTGCTCATCAAGGCTTGATCAGCCCACCTTTTTTTTTTTTTTTTTTCCTGAGACAGAATTTCTTTGTGTAGTTTTTGTGTAGTTTTGTTGCCTGTCCTGGATCTTGGGCTGTAGACCAGGCTGGCCTTGAACTCACAGAGATCCACCTGCCTCTGCCAGTCTGTGCTGAAATTAAAGGTGTGTGCCACCACCACCTGGCTGTGTGTATTCTTTTGTGACTACAAACTTCATCTGCTTCTAGAATTCCTGAGTATAATTAACAATTATGAGCCTACGTTAGATTTCAGGCCTGTATGTCACATTGTATGTGAACATATAAATGCTCTGGATCCAGCCTGAGTGAGTCTCCTGCCCAGCCTGCACTCCTGGGTAAACACTCTTCTTTCTTCCCTTTGGGCCTCTTTGATAAGGGAGCTGTTGGCTGTTTCCCCAGGTCTTCAGGTAACAGACACTTTTACATCCATTACATATAGGATGCACATACATATTCTGGGCCCTTGGTATATTTTCTCTTCCTTTTACCTTGTTTTACAAGGTAGTTCATGGTCAGGGTCCTAAGACTTTTGTCTTAAGTTCTTATTGAAATGTAATGTTCTCAGCTGTGCATGGTGGTGCACGCTTTTAATCTCAGCACTTGGGAGGCAGAGATAAGCAGATCTCTGAGTTTGAGGACAGCCTGGTCTACAGAACGAGTTCCAGGACAGCCAGGGCTACATAGTAAGACCTGTCTTATACCTGTTTTCTGTTGGCATTCTGCAGGAGCACAACTCTAAGAAAAGAACCTGTCTTAGGGCTTTATTGCCGAGGAGACACCATGACCTGGCAACTTTTATAAAGGAAAACATTTAGTTGGTGCTAACTTATAGTTTTAGAGGTTTATTACAGTTTCCTTATGGCATGTACCAGGCTTTTTCTTTTGGGCCACCAACCAGTTCCCAAACCATGACACAGAGACTTATTATTAGTTATGAATGCTTAGCCTAGCTTAGGCTCCCTTCTGGTTGGCTCTTTTAGCTTAAATTAACCTGTTTCTCTTTGTCCACCTTTTGCCCTGGGCTTTCTGTTTTTCCTTCTGTGTATCTGACTTTCACTGCTTCTCGTGGCCACCTGGCTTCTGGCCCTGGGTGTCTCTCTTGTTCTCTCTTTTCACATTCTTCTCTAGCCTAGATTTCTCCTAGTCTCTCCGCCTGCCAGCCCTGCCTATCCCTCTCCTGCCTAGCTTTTTATTAGACCGATCAGGTGCCTTAGCAGGCAAGGTGAAACAGATGCATCACATCTTTACATAATTAAACACACATCCTTACATCATTAAACAAATGCAGCGTAAACAAATGTAACACACCTTTACACAGTTAAATATTCCACAGCATAAACAAACGTAACACATCTTTACATAGTTAAAATAATATTCCACAACAATAGCAAGAAGCATGGTGGTGTGCAGGCAGACATGGTGCTGGGGAAGGAGCTGAGAGTTACACATCCGGATGGACAGGCAGCCGGAAGAAAATGCCACATTGGACCTTTTGAGCATCTGAGACCTCAAAGCCTGCCTCCTAGTGACACACCTACCCCCAACAAGGCCACACCTCCCAATAATGCCAGGTCCTGTGAGCCTGTGGTTACAGAAATTAAGCTGTATTTGTGGCAAAGTGTATATTAAGGGAGAGTCCTATAAAGGGGTGTGTAGGTGGAGTTTTCCTGTCCTGACCATCCAGTTCCCAAATAACTTTGTCAAAGACTTAATACAAATTATAAATGCTCAGCCATAGCTCAGACTTGTTAGTAATGAACTCTTACACTTTAAATTAACCCATGTTTCTTATCTGTACTTTGCCACATGGCTTGTTACCTCATTTTCTACATGTCCTGCTTCCTTGACAGCTGGCTGGCGTCTCTTCTGACTTCACCTTCCTCATCCCATCATTCTCAGTTTGGCCTTTCCACCTAACTGTATCCTGTTCAGCTACTGGCCAGTCAGCTTGTTTATTAAACCAATCGTAGTGACATATATTCACACAGTGTACAGAAAGATTATTCCACAACATTTCCCCCTTTTGTTTAATTAAAAAGGAAGGTTTTAACTTCTTTTGGGGGGTGGTTTGAGACAGGGTTTCTCTGTGAAACAGTCCTGGCTGTCCTGGAACTCAATCTGTTGATCAGGCTGGCTTCACACTCACAGAGATCCACCTGCCTCTGCCTCCCAAATGCTGGGATTAAAGGCGTGCATCACCACTGCCCAGCTGGAAGGTTTTAACTTTAACATAGTAAAATTATATACAACAAAATCAGTTATCAAGAAAGAATTACAGTTATAATATCCAGCTCTTTGTATTTGGCAAAATTAGAGAAAATACTCTTATCTAAAGTTTTATATCTAATTTGCTTTTTATCATAACCAAGGTAAACTATAAGTTTAACTATTTAGTCTTTAACTCCATCAAAGACCCCAGAAGGATGAAATGTTACCTAATGACAGGGACATCAGGCTCCCTGGACAGTCACCCAAAGCTCCTCTGTAATGTTGGGATATCCATCTTTGGCCTACAGGGCCAGCATATCTGACAGACTTTCCTGTGAAGCAGGGAATTTTGAAGGACTGTCCTACCTTGTCTTGGCAAAGTTTGGCAGTTGCTTTTCTTTTTGGACAGCATATGGTCAGCAATTGAGGCAAGGGCAGTTTCTTTGCCCACATGGCTAGCTTTTGCCATAAAGAAAATAAACTCCATATGGAGTTTTTTTGATGCCCATAGGTTTTTCAAGTGTTTGTTTGGAGACCATCTCTCTATCTAAAAGTTATGTATGTATGACCTTGAAAACATACATAACATGACTAAGTTTGACTATTATAGATAACTATTAATCTGTATTTCTTAATTATATATTACATTTTAAATGTGCATAAACATAAATGTGCAATACCATCTGTTTTCATTGGTGTCTGGTCCTCTTGCTCTGAAAGTACATAAACTTTTAAAGGTAACTTACATGTAGCATGAATCTTAAAAGTTCTTATTAATAAAGTCAAACCTGAGCCAAGTATTGGGGTGAACACTGGAAGATCAGAGAGACAGAACAAGCCACAGCTAACCTCACCTGGCCAACTTCTCAGCTTATCTTGTTTCCTCAGACTGGAAGCCTCTGTGTCCTCATATCCGAATGGCTCTCAGCTGAACTGTGCTGCTCAAAACCTGAAAGCTTAACCAGCCAAATGCTTAACCAGCCAAATGCTTCTAGTTTCTGGTCTTCACGCCTTATATATCTTTCCTTTCTACCATCATTTCTTGGGATTAAAGGCGTGTGTCACCATGCCTGGCTGTTTCCAGTGTGGCCTTGAACTCACAGAGATCCAGAGTGATTTCTATCTCTGGAATGCTAGGATTAAAGGTGTGAGTGCCACCATTTTCTAGCCTTTGTATCTAGTGGCTGTTCTGTCTCTGACCCCAGATAAGTTTATTAGGGTGCACAATATTGTGGGGAACACAATACCGCCACACTTACATATCTGCATTAATACAAGTGTACAAGTGCATTGTACACAAGTCAGCCAAAGATGAGTTTTTTGTTTTATGTTTGAGCAGGTAAAATATACATTATGTATCTTGTAGTTCTCCTAGGTTTATTTTTTTTTATGTCTGTAGTCAGATTTTTCAGGGGGTCTTCCTTGATCAAACTTGGTTTTCCTTAACTTGGAATGAATCCATATTTTCTCATTTCCTGTGGAAATAAAGTATAACCTGTAGATGTAACCAACCGTCGTATAAATAAGAAACACAGAACCAATGCAAAGAAGAAAGCCAAGAGGTCAGAGCTAAGAGCCAAAACCTTACCCTTCCTCCTCCTGCAGTGGTCCTGCCTCTCCGAAGGAGCCAGGCTTTCTGGGTTAAAGTCTTTTTATAGAGTCTCTGTTCTGCCTTCTCATTGGTTGTAAACCCAACCACAGGACTGCCTCATTACGGCCTATCTGTATAGACCTCCAGGTGTTCTATGGTTGGTAATGAGATTAAAGGCATGTGTATCCAATGCTGGCTGTATCCCTGAACACACAGAGACTTACCTAGCTCTGTCTACCAAGTGCTATGATCACAAACTGTACACCACCACTGCCCTGCTTTCCTATGGCTTGCTAATAGCTCTGAACCCCAGGCAACTTTATTTATTATACAAATAACATTTTAATACAAAAGAAAATATCACCATAATAACCTCTCCCCCAAAAGCAGTATACCTTTTGACTTAAATTTTGAAGGTAAGACATTTTAAAAACATACAGGTTGGTTTAATCTAGCAGCTTTAATCCAGTGTCTTTTAGCAGGTAAAAAATTTATAGACAACATAATAACATATAGAATTCAAACTCTGTATTTTCCATCTTTACATGGCTTACTATATATTACTTTATTCTTTTTAAAAGACTTTACTATTTTATTCTTAAATTATTTTTTTATTCATCCTTTTTCTTCTCTCTCCCAAGCCTATGTATATTTTTAAACTCACCGTAATCTATTTAGAGGCTTTTTTAAAAAAATCTGAATCTGTCTTTACTGTGTATCTGTATTGTTTTATGATTGCATGAAACAAAATTTTTTTTTTGACACAGGATTTCTCTGTTTAGTTTTGGTACCTTTCCTGGAACTCACTCTGTAGACCAGGCTGGCCTCGAACTCACAGAGACCTGCCTGCCTCTGCCTCCCAAGTGCTGGGATTAAAGGCATGCGCCACCGGCCTCCCTCAAATTTTTTTTTAAATATTTTTATTTCATGTGCATGGGTGTGTGGGCTGCATGAATGTCTGTGTACCATCTCTGTGTGCCATGTGTGTTCAGTGCCCATAAAGGCCAGAAGAAGGTGCCAGATCCCCTTAGAACTGGAATTATGGACAGTTGTGAGTTGCCATGTGGGTGCTGGGAATTGAACCCTGGTCCTCTGGAAGAGCAGTCAGTGCTCTTAACCACTGAGCCATCTCTCCACTCCCCAAATTAGACACATCTTAAACTGCTACGTCAGCTGTTGGCATTGCTCGGCTTAGCGCATGGCGGTTGCGGCAGCTGTCAAGAGACACTTTTTTGTAGCCTTAGAGGCTGCGGGAACACACCACCCAGCTTAGTCATGGCCAGCGGGAGAGACGGCGGGGGCATACCACTTAGTCATGGCCAGTGCGAGAGACTGTGGGAACACGCCACTTAGTCATGGCCAGCGGGAGAGATGGCGGGAATCGCAGGCAGAGTGGCTCATGGTGTGCTTGCAGCTTCAAGGTCTCTGTACTGCGGTGGGCGTGAGACTGTGAGACTCTGTTTTTGTTTAGATCTTTTTAGGTCTTCTGTGGATCTTCGCCGGACAGTAGGCACCATTTGTAGGTGAGTAGGAACAGAGTCTCAGATTGCGACTTGGTGAGGACTAGTTCCCTTCAGTCTCATCCCAAGAGCCTCTCATCTTCAGGATGATAGCGGAGGAACCATCCTCTAAGGAGGAAACAGCCAGTATGAAGTTAACTGTGAGGATATCTGAGAGCAAGACATGTACACGCACATACGTGCTTATGTACACATGCACATATACATATAAAAGGCTGAAATTCTCATACATGCAGACCCCTATAGTTGCATAGTCACTAGTGCATATTTGTGCTTACATGTGTGCACACACGTGTGCACCCATACACAAAATGTTTCTATTACATGCTTCTCTCAGATTCACTGATTCACTTGGAAGCCCGACTGCTTTCCACGTACTCTCTTCTAAGGAATTCAGGGGAGAACCTGAGACATTTTATCCCATGAGAAGTGAGCTCACTTCCCATGTACTTTGGAACTTTCTGGGTCTCACAGGTGCTGCTCCTGGATCCTGTATAGGGCATCCCTGCTCAGGTCGCGATCCTGGAGTCTGGAGGCAGCCATGCCAACAGATGTCCTTGGTGTCTGGTTAACAGTCTCCAGCACCCTCTCACCGGCAGTGTCTCAGCCTATCAGCCCTCCAGCCAGGACCCTCCCGGCCTTGGCTACACCATGAATGTCACCACATTGGCCCCATTGCAGGAGTTACAACTTGACTCTTGACCCTCCTTCCAGCATAGGCCACCCAGACCTCCTTTTCCTACCTTAAATCTGTAGTAGGTAACTCCAGTAAGTACTATGAAAAAGAAAATGATTATGAGGCTACTCCAGAATGCTGTACGTTCACGTCTGCTGCCCCCAGCATGCACTTCTGTGGTTGGGGTAGTGGGCTGAAGAGGCTCTGAAAAGGGAAAAGAAAGATGAAGAGCCCTGTCCTGCTTAGGGTCTCCAGAAGGGCTTCTGCTTACCCTGGCAATAGGCTCTGTGCTCACACCCCTCTTACCCCATCTCAGGGTGAGGGGCTCAGGCAGGCCCTCATGTTGCACAAGGCATGTGTATTTCTGTTCCTCCCCAGAAGGCACCACCACAGCTGCCCACTTCTGGAAGGTTCCGTCCCCTGCAGGTCTGGTCTCCACAAGTTCCATGTCTTGAATCAGTTCTTCCCCATCCAACTGCCAGGTCACGGAGATCTCAGCAGGGTAGAAGCCCAGGGCCCAGCACCTCAGAGTGACGTCTCCTTCATGTCTGGGATGGCGGGTCACTCTTGTCTGGGGAGGGTCTGTATGTAGTAAACAGATAGATAGGTGCTGGTAGACACAGCTTTATGTCTGCAGTGGAAAAAGGCAGAAATGGGAGACATCCCCAAGGACCTTTGGGACACAGTTAGACAGTAGAGACCTCAGGGAGGTGGTGGTAGGGGACCACAGTCTAGGAGACTCAAAAATGTTTGCATCTGCTTGTGGGAAGCTACCCCCAGTACACTGGCCCCACCCAGACAGCCGACCTACAGCCCTGTGCTCCAGTGGCCATGGAGCTGGGGCAGCTGTTTACCGGTGCGAGTGAACGCCTCTCCTCCCAGGGCCAGGTATCTCTGCAGCCACAGGACGCATTCCTTCTCCAAGTAGCTCCTGTCCTTCTCCAGCCAGTACTCACTGTTTTCCCACTTCCGCTTGGTGTAGCCAGCAATGAATGTGGCTGCTATATATTGCATAGAGTCCAAATCCAGGGTCAGGTAGTCCCAGCCATCGTAGCCATACTGCCAATGTCCGGTGGTACGTCTGCCATCCCTCATCTCACAGCCATATGTGAACTGGAGGGTGTGAGGGCCTAGAACCCCCCAGGACAAGCATGTCAGGGACCACAGATGGATTTCCCAGGCCTCTCCATTATGGTCCCTGTTGCCCTAGCACCGCCCACCAGATTCCTTGGGTTCTCCTTAGAGGGTGTTCACATTCTATCTAGACCATGTCGTCTAACCACTGATACCCTTTTAAGTCAGCTGTCGGGCCAGGCCTAAGCTGCTTCAGGTCATAGTCCCTGAGTCCAAGCATAACCTCCCAGGGACAGCAGCACGGCACACGAGCATGATGGTAGAGGACACACTGTGCTCAGTGTGGCTCTCCTCGAGGCTCTAGAGAGTGCAGACACTGACTGGGGTGTGCGGTGCGCTGCAAGTGGGAAGGTGTGAGCAGGTTGTCCTCAGCTACGTAGCGAATCAGATGCTAGCTTGGGCTCTGTGAGTCCCTGTCTCAAAAACAGCAACAAAACAAAACAACTTAACCCCCCCCCCGAAAAAAAAACAAAAACAATAAAACAAACTGAGTCAAACCAACCACTAACCAACAAGAAAACAAGCTTTTATGCTGACGCTTAAAATTTGAAAATCTCTAATGATTTTCAAAGTCAACTGTGAGACTGCCTGGCTTGGAGTCACAAGGGTCCCCAGCATGAGTGTTTTCCCATAGAAGTTGTAAGCACTTTGAAGACGTGCTTAGAATTGCACTCAAGGTTGTACATCTGTGACTCGGACTGACGGGTATTGAACAGATGAATGCCACACAGACCCTGAGCTCTGGGAGCAGATTGGGCCAGCCTGTTCTCAAAGGACAGTCTGTCGGGACACCGAGGGCCTCCTGACTCTGGGGATGAGGTAAGTTCCGTGTCCCACCACCTTTTCCAGCACACACCTGCGTGCTGGCGGAAGCCGTCCGCTCTCTGACGCTGGGTCCCGGAGCTGTTGTAGTACTGCTGTATGTTTCTCAGGCTGAGCTGGAAAATCTTCATCCGATTGGTGAAGACCTGGGTCTCATCAGCAAAGTAACCTGGATTTTCCCTCAGCCAGGCAACAGAAGGCTCTGCCTTCATGCGGTCGCTGCTGTAGTGGATGAAGGGCTGGTTGTCGATGAAGCCGGTGGCAGAAAACGCAGGCACCCTGGGACCTGGCTCTGTCACAGCCGTGTACGAGTACCGCAGAGAATGCAATCCTGCGGTAGGGGTCAGGGTTTAGTGTCAGGTACTGACTGAGGACCCAGCTCCGAGGGTGGAGAATGAGTGTGCCTGCGTGTGAATTGTAGAAGAGACAGGGCACACAACATAAAAACAATTTCATACAACCTGCCAGCCAAATGAATCAAATTCCACACTGTACACTAGGATAATTCAGAGAATTGACAAAGAAATGTAAAATTAAGGGGCTGGAGAGATGGCTCAGTGGTTAAGAGCACTGGTCACTCTTACAGAGGACCCGAGTTTAAATCCCAGCATCCACATGGCATCTCACAACCATCTGTACCTCCAGTTCCAGGGGATCTGACACCTTCTGGCCTCCAAGGGCACTGTCTGCATGTGGTGCATTTATGGAGATGCAGGATCTTCCCATATCTGAGATTTTTGTTTGTTTTAAATTAAGAAGTTAGAATACAAAGTAATGGGTTTCATCTTAGTGTCTTTGTGCATATGTACCATTATGCTTGGATATGGGTTATTTTGTTTTCTAAGTGCTGGCGTTGAACTCAGGACTCCTGTGGGCTGTTTTTCATCAAATACAGTGGCTGCCCCTTAAGCAACTGCTGTCCTAATCAGCAACTGCACCTTCTCCACAAGGGTTGCAGCCAGTGGGAGTTCTGTTTTCCTCAGGCACCAGCTCTCAAGAGAGGCTGAATAGCAAGTAGCTAACCTCTCCTTGCTCCTGTCTCCCCCAAAACCAGCACCCTTCTGCTCCACCCCCACTTAAGCCCTAGCTACATGTGGTTCCCCCCACCACTTCTTGTCAGCTAGTTGAAGACGCGGCCTCCTGACCACAGGTTAATTTTATTTAATCAAACAGATGTAACACATCTTTGCATTATTAACAAAGCAGTAGGAAAAAATGCAACACACCTTAAAATAATATCCCACAATGCCTATATGCTTGAGAGTTGCTCTCCCACTGACCTTCATCCCAAACACTTTTTCTTTTTGTAAAGATTACGTTAGGAGGGTTGGGGACTTAGCTCAGTGGTACAGCACTTGCCTAGCAAGCGCAAGGCCCTGGGTTCGATCTATGTTAGGGACTGAAGAGATGGAACCAGTTGCTTTTGCAGAGGACCCAAGTGTAGTTCCCTGCACCCACATGCTAACAACCATCTGTAACTCTAGTTTCGGGTGATCTTGAAGGGCCCTTGACAGGACTGTAGCTATCTTAGAAAGAGTCAGCTAGGGACAGCAGGCCCTTGTACAAACAATTCCAGAAAAAACTGCAAGGGCTCCTCCACCCCAGACCCAGCCAATCAGAAGCTGTGCAAACCAGATGTTTCCTGCTGATAAAGATGGAATGCCATAACCGTCAGAGGATGTGAGTTTCCTGCTGATATAGATGGAATGGCATGACCATCAGAGGATGTGAGTTTCCTGCTGATATAGATAGAATGGCACAACAATCAGCCTATTTCCCTGCGGCTGCAACCCTCCAGTCAGCTTAAGCCAAGCATCCCTGGCCCGAGTAAGCACCAATTCTGAGCCTGTAACTATATGGATTTGGAAGTCTCCTAACCCCCTGCCCTAACCACATTAAATATCCTGCCCTGCTACCGCTGAGGGTCCCTCCTGCTCCACCTCCGTCGGATGGAGGACCTGAGTTCTAACTCGAAATAAAGACTCTGTTTTTGCATTTGGATTAGGTCTCTAGGTAGCCTTTGGGGATTCTGGACTTTGGATACAACAGTCTGATGCCCTTTTGTGGCTTGTGCAGGTACTTCACATAGTGAAGGACACAAGCACCCACGGAGTCCAGAAGAGGGTGTTGGATACTCTGGAAGTGGAGTTACAGGTGGTTGTGAGTTGCCCACCGTGGGTGCTGGGGACTGAACTCCCATCCTCTGCAAGAGCAGTGTGTACTCTTCACTAATGAACCGTCTGCAGCCTCTGCCCTTACGCTGTTCTCATTTCCTCACTGCTCTGTCTCATACTCCTGCCTCCTGCTCCTCTCCAGCTGCTGTTGTAGGATAGTATTTTAAGGTGTGTTACTTTTGTTTATGTTGCATTTGTTTAACTCTGAAGCTGTGTTACTGTGCCTGTGTAAAACACCTGATGGTCTAATAAAGAACTGAACAGCCAATAGCGAGGCAAGAGAAAGGACAGACAAGGCTGGCAGGCAGAGAGAATATATAAATCTGAGAAAAAAGAAGGAGCCAGAGAAGGAGGAGGACATCAGGGGTCAGCCACCCAGCCACACAGCCAGCCACAGAGTAAGAGTTAAAGTAAGATCACAGAAGTAAGGAAAGCAGAAAGCCCAGAGGTAAAGATAGATGGGCCAAGCTAGTTAAGAAAAGCTGACAAGAAACAAGCCAAGCTAAGGCCAGGCATTCATACATAGGAATTTGTCTCTGTGTCTATTTATTTGGGAGCTGGGTGGCAGGGCCTCCAAAAGAGCCAAGAACAAACAACAACATTTTGGTGCCCAACGTGGGGCTTGAATATTCCTAGCGCCTGAGAAAGCTGAAAAGAAAAAGAAAAGGTCACGGCTCCTTTAAGAGGAGCTGCTGTTCAGCCGGGAGGGTAGAGGTTAAATAAAGACAGCTAGCTAAGTAAAAAACGCCTGCCACAGTTCAAGTTGAATTGAGTTCAACGCCTAGGGAGTTCTTGGTCATGAACCTCTGACTGGGCTGTGGGTTTTAGGCTTGACTTTCATGACCCTAGAGGATCTAGGTGTAGGTTAGCAGTTTAAAGTTTGCTCATGTGGTCAAAAAAGACTAGAGATATGCAGTAAAAGAGATCCACATGGAAAAAAATTCTAAACAGGTTCCAGTGTGTTTTACATCTGCATAGGCTTAAGAAAGAAAGAAAAGGGGTGTGCACAGTCATAGAAAGAAATAGTTTAAAAAATAGTCAAGAAGTAAAAAAAATATACTTGTCAATGGAAATAGAAAATGCTTTAGAGTTTTGTTCCTATAGGAGATGAGAAGCTGTGGATTCCTTCAGGGTTAATATGGATCAGGTTTGGTCAGGTGAGACCTCCTGAATTTTGACAGGTAATATCTATCAACAGAGATTACTGCTGGTCTTCCCAGGACTTGGCCATTATCTAAAATTTTCTCTCTGGGACCCTGAAGATGTTTCTGTCCACAGACATCAGCAAGCAGTATGGAGAAAACTACGCCCACGTTCCCAAGAGTTGGGGTGTGAGGGTGGTTTTTGATTATTTGGTGGGTTATGGATGTTTGTTATCATTTAGGGGAATATAGAATATTGAGAAAAGTTTAAAGTTATTTTTATTACACTGTATATATGTTTCTACTCTTGTTTAAAGGATTTTTCTGTATTGATACAAATTTAAGCAAGTTTAAGATTATTTTTGTTACAACATGGTGTATATATGTTTTTACTCTTGTTTAAGGTATTGTACCTATGCAGTTCGTTTAAAAAAGTAAGATAAAATTCTAGATTTTTTTTTTCCTTCAAGACAGGGTTTCTCTGTGTAGCTTTTGGAGCCTGTCCTGGAACTCACTCTGTAGACCAGGCTGGCCTCAAACTCACAGAGATCCGCCTGGCTCTGCCTCCCGAGTGCTGGGATTAAAGGTGTGCGCCACCATTGCCTGGCAAATTCTAGATTTTGAAAGCCATTATTATAAACTATTTAGGATAATCAAGAAACATAGGTTAGTAGTTAGCCATTTATAACAGTCAAATTTGTAGATATGTAAGGTATGTTTTCAAGATCATATAGAGGTATATTTTAGATAGATAAATAGTTTTCAAACACTTCAAAGACCTATAGAATATGGCATTTAAAATGTTTTGTTAACTTAGGGCTTTTCATGACAATGAGACACATCTGCACATCTGCTCCCGACAGCACCAATTTACTTCAGAAATGATGGGCACTGAAGAAATTCCTTATAGAGTTTGCTTTCCTTGTGGCAAGGTTAGCCACTGGGCACAGAAACTGCTCTTGCATTTGACTGCTGACAATGTGCTGTGCAGACTGGACATGCAGGACACAGGAAATAGACTGTTGGACTTTGCCAAATAAAGCAGGATAGTCCTTCAAAATTCCTGCTTCATAGAAGAGTCTGCCAGACACACAGAAAAGTGACTACTGAACTTTGCCAATACAAGGCAGGACAGTCCTTCAAATTCCTTGCTTCTCTGAAAAGTTTGCCAGATATTCTGGGCCTGTAGGCTGAAGATGGTGCCCCAGCATTGCAGAGGAACTTTGGGTGACAGTCCAGGCAGCCAAGTGTCTCTGTTGAT
>CABHPQ010154783.1:0-5000 GCA_902168405.1 Peromyscus aztecus | reverse complement strand
CTCTGCACTGCATCCATGGCAGGAGGTCCGCATTCCAGTCTACCGTGTTCCTCCTGGCCTTGTCTGCTTGTCTCCGAGCTTCCTTACGTGGTGTCCAGTCACCAAGACCTGCACAACTAGGGACTGACCTAACTAATCCAGAATTCAGGAGGCTGAGGCAAGAGGTTTGCCGTGAGTTCTAGGCCAGCCTGGACTACATACTGAGTTCAGAGCAGGGTAGGATACAAATGAGACCTTGTCTCAGTGAAAGGGGCGGTAGGGTTGGAGACGGGGCAGCTGTTAGGATTGTATGCTGCTCTTGCAGAGGACTGGAGTTTGGTTCCCAGAACCCACGTCCAGCAGTTCATAACCATCTGTAACTCCAGCTCCTGATGTACTCATCTGGACTCTTCGTTCACCCACAGGTACAGATACACACAGAGACACATGTACAGACACACGCTTAAAAATAATAAAAATAAATCTTTAACAATAATAAAATAAAATGGCAAAATAAAAAAATGGTCAAAGGATCTGAACAGACATTTTGTAAAACAAGACAAGCCTGTGAAGAACTGTTAAGATTGACTGTCAGAGAAATGCACGCAAAACCACAGGGACACACCTGCTTGGTTAGCACGTCGGTTAGCAGCAGCAATAATGGAAGAAAAACCACTGGTGAGGAGGTAGGGAAAAAGAATGTAAATTACCATAGCCTTTGGGGGAAGCAGCATGGGCAGTCCCCCAAACTAAAAATATAACTACCATATGACCCAGTTATCCACTAGCAGGCGTTTATTGAAGGAGAGAGAGGCGGTGTCTTGAGAGATGGCGGCGCAGTGAGTGAAGTACCTGTCATGCAGGGTGAGGGACTGAGTTCAGATCCCCAGCACTGGCCAGGGCAATGGACAGGTAGACATACATGGCTCCCTGGAGCTCACTGGCTAGCCAGAGTAGCTGAACTGATGGGCTCCAGGTTCAGTGAAAGACAGCATGTCAGCCCCTGGCCTCACATGCACACGTGCACACATGGACATATCCTCACACACATAGACATATCCTCTCACACCCATAAAAAGTGCCGTTCTGCCATGAAAAAGAATGGAATCTTGCCGGGCAGTGGTGGTGCATGCCTTTAATCCCAGCACTCGGGAGGCAGAGCCAGGCAGATCTCTGTGAGTTCGAGGCCAGCCTGGTCTACAAAGCGAGTTCCAGGAAAGGCGCAAAGCTACACAGAGAAACCCTGTCTCGAAAAACAAAAACAAAACAAAAAAAAGAATGAAATCTTTCAGTTCATGACAACGTGGATGGAACTTTGTTAAGTGAAATAATCCAGGCACAGAATGATGGATGCCACATGTCCTCTCTCACACAGGCTGCTTAGAGAGCTTATCTCACAGAGACACAAAGTGGAATAAAGATCACTAGAGGGATGATAGTGTATCAGTCAGCTTTTTGTTACAGTAGAATGCTAGAGACATGCTTCATGTAAAGAAAATAAGGTTTGTTTGAGCTCAGTTTTGGGAGCTTAGGAGCACGGTACCTGAATAAACTCAGTGATGAAGAGCTTGTATGAAATGGATGACCGAGTCACAGGACAGCTCACCCGCTGAGCCATGTCTCCTATTTTAATTCTTTTTAAGTGAAAATTTTAATTTTTATTTTGTTATTTTTTTAACAAACATTTTTTATTTTGTGATTGTAGACTTTGCATAGAGACTGTTTAGATCAAACAGGGCATTTTAAATACTTAGAAATAGCTTATACGTTTAAAAAAAATTGAGGGGGTAGGGAGATGGCTCAGCGGTTAGTGTTTGCCATGCACGTGTGAAAACTGGAGCTGGTATCCTTGGAGCCCACATACACGCTGGGTGGGTGTGTCAGCCTGCATGGAATTCCAGACTCCAGCTGTGGGGGATGGGATTCCCCAGAGCAAGCTGGCCTGCCTTATCAGGGCTTGGGGTTTGATTGAAAGACCCTGTCGTCATGAATGGTCATCACTGTCTTGTTTCTTGTAGCTTAGATTAGGTTTTGGTCTCTCTTACTGGCTACACTACGAGAGCAACTGGCTAGATTTTTACATTTCTTTGTTTTGATTTTATTACTGTTGTGTTGGTGATGGGGCGGCGTGGCATGTGTGGTGTGGCTGTGTACTGTGGCTGTGTGCTGTGGCTGTGTGCTGTGGCTGTGTACTGTGGCATATGTGCTGTGGCTGTGTACTGTGGCTGTGTGTGTGCTGTGGCATGTGTGCTGTGGCTGTGTGTGGAGGTCAGAGGACACTTTTGGGGAGTTGGTTCTCTCCTTCCACCTTTCCTTGGTGGAATTCCAGGTCCTCAAAGAGGAGTTTGAAGAGGGCGCTTGGCCTCGGTCCTGTCTTTCTTGGCAGAGAGAACAGGAGCTGTCACAGCCTCCGCCCGATCCCACCAGTCTCCGTTGGACACAGGGGACTCAGGGCCTGCGGCAGCCTTCAGTTTGCCAGGAGGAGGCAAGTTCAGGTCATCGCCAGGCTTCAAAGCAAGCACTTTTACCCACAGAACCATCTCACGGGCCCCTCGGTGGGACTCAAGCTTCTATCATTGGTACGTTCACAGCTCCCAGGCTGTGGGTAGACACCAGTTCTGGACACTGTTCCTGCAGCTCACGTGCTCTGAGGATCTGAACTTTTCAACTCCGGAACATGAAATTAAGCTGTTGGCCACTGCTGGGTCTAACTGGTATTCCAAAAGAATATTGAATGATGTGAACAGGAACTAAGGGGGTGACGCCATTAAACCCTTTAAACCTGTGATTGGTGATGTTTTCCAGTCCTGTTAAGGGGCTGAGTATGGGGTGGAAAGGTAGATGTCTAAAACTTGTACAGGAGGGGCCCTGAGATGGTTCAGTGGGGAAGAACTCTTACCACCAAGCATGATGACCTTGACCTGAGTTTGATCCCCAAAACCACATGTTGAAGGGGAGAACCAGCTCTCTAAAATTGTTCTCTGATCTCTACAGCATTCTGTGTCATGCATGCGTCTACACAATAGACACACAAAAGAAATACTTAAAAAAAAGTAAAAGCCAGGTGTGGTGGTGCATTGCTTTTGATCCCAGAACTCAGCAGGTAGAGGAAAATGGATCTCTGTGAGTTCAAGGCCAGCCTAGTCTACATAGCAAGTTCCAGGCCAACTAGATATACATAGTAAGACCATGACTCAAAAAACAAAAATAAAAAATACCCTCCCCCAAGGAAAAACCCCTTGAGCTGGCAAGATGGCTCAGTGGGCGGGGTGAAGCAGCTGCCACTGGTGACGAATGAGTTTGATTCCTAAGGACCAAACTCCTGCAGCTTGTCCCCTGACCTCCACACACATGCTGTGTCACATGCCCCATGCCCCCCACAACACACACGTACTGCGCGCGCGCGCGTGCGCGCGCGCGCACACACACACACACACATCAGAAAACAATTAAAATTCTTGTACATGAAATAGAAATTGGACCATTTGGGGAAAGGGAGGAGACTAGGGGGAGGGCAGACAGAATGGGTAACGGTCACGAACGTGGTCATAGCATGTGGTATATTTAAATGAGAATGTCATTGTGAAGTCCTTCACGTCGTATGATTGTACCCTAATTTTAAAAACTTAAGAAAATTAAGTAAAAGAAGCAAAGGGGGAAGCAGACATTTAAAGTCATGTGATATTCCGTCTGAAGTGACCAGCGGACTTCAAGACTACAACCTCAGGCTGGCCGTGGTGACAGGTTGGGCTATCTGAGAACTTGGATGCGATGGCAGTGGCAGGCTGTTGTCAGAGATAAAACCAAGCGTGTGACCCACCACTCAAGCACGTGGAGGCTAGAGGGTCAGGAGTTCGAGGCCAGCCAAAGCCACATGAAACCCTGTCTCAAAAACACAAAAACAAAACAAAAACCCATTTAAAAAAAAAAAAACAAAATAAAACACGAATGATGTCCCCAAATTCCAAAGGTATAATTAAGTAAAGTTAGTAGATGTAATTGAATTAGTGAAATTAGACATGTGACTATTTCCATTCAGGGACAAGCTTGGGACAGTCACATAACTATTTTTGTGTCTACTTTGTCCTGAAGCCAAAGTTTTCCTTCACTTTGGTTATGATGTAAAAGTTGGGTTTGGGTAAAAGAAAGATAAATGAAAAGCTGGACAGATGGCTCAGAAGTTATGAGAATGCACAGCTCTCCCAGGGGACCCAGGCTCAGTTCCCAGGACCCATGCTAGGCAGCTCACAGCCACCCAGCTCTACCCAACACGGACATTTACATGTGCATGCCTCCACACAGAATGAGAAAAGATGTAAAAATATGAGTGAAACCACTTTTATCTCCTTTCTCTGACTCACTGAATGAGTATCAGCTCTTTTCTCTCCCACCCTCTCAGGTCCTCTGCGAGGCCCTCAGACTGGGTTTTCCACCCTGCTTAGCTGCTGAACCAGACACCAGCAGGCCTGTTTTGCAGCTGAGTAAGTTCCATCGTGAGCTTGAACTGGGGTGTGTCTGGAGCTGCACAGAGAGATCTGACTGGAAAAGGACCATTTCCTGAGAGCCTGTGGGGAAAAAGAAACTTAACCCAGGAAAGGAAAGTGAAGGTGGAGGGGACTGGAAAGGGGCCATGTCCCTGTCCTCCCCCAGTCGGAAAGAGGCCAGGAGGGTGGCAAGCTGTGGGTGACACAGGCTGGCTCGTGGTCCCAGAGACTGGGCTGTGACAGCTGATCACATTCTTCCACTGAACCAACTCTAGGGAGGGCAGGAGACGTGGCCCAGCATCGATTAGGCAAAGTGCCAGTGTGAGAGGGTAAGGCCGGTCTTCCATTTTCCCTTGTGGAGTTTATGTCCAGGCTAATGAATCCCTAAACCCAAGCTTTCTCCCCTCCCCTCTGTGTCACGGGTGAATTGTCTTGGTGATTTTTGGAGGGGGGACAGGCAAGGCCTGACTTGTTTCTGTCACATGTTTGCACACAGGTCCGCTGAGACGGGACATCAGGAGGAGGAAGGCACAATGC